>JAHDVE020009170.1:0-29852 GCA_022606495.2 Halesus radiatus | reverse complement strand
AAAAAGAACAGAAAACTGTTTAATAAAATACTATTTTTATAAATAACTGTTTAGTTTTGATTTTTTAGGATATGGTTTTTATATGTGTATAAAAAATATATGTTTATAATGTCATTTGCATAATATATATATGTATATATATATATTTTAAAATATTGACATAAGATGGAAGTAGTTAATCCAGAAACAGTAAATAACTCTTCATCAATAAAACCGAACTACACATCAGAGTGACATTTCGCAAAGTTAGTATCAAATAAAAAATACACTGATTTTTATTGCATTTTCAGCGGAAAAGAGAACAAGCAAACCCATTTTTTATATGTTCGTAGTGTAAATTAAATTGCGTTACAAGTTCGATCGAATCAGTTATCAATTAATACCAGTCAAGCAAATGAGTCACGATGAGTATTTTTATCATAAAAGCTATCCTTTCTGATCGAACACTTCCAGACTATTTAGAACCTGGTCTGCAAATCTCTAAAACTCCGGGTCTTTCAGCGCGATCTGCAGACTCTTGATCCTGTATTTGCTATTGTCCACTTGCAACAGCGTCTCCCTGATCCGCTTGTTGCTCAGCATCGTCTTTATCTTGGGACACTCGCGTAGTTTGCGGAGAGTGCATTTGGGCACTCTTAGCTCCTCGTCCTCGATGAAGTCGGTTTTGATAATCTTGAACTCGTCTTCCTCCTCCAGATACTGGGGTTGGCATTATGACTGGACTTGCGATTCGGACTTGCAGGCGTGGGCTTTGAAACAGCCTGAAGAACAGTACTTGACTGCACACTTGGGACATTTATATTTGTGGTTCTTGAGAGAACACTGTTCGCATAATTCTGTTTCTTTCATTCTGGTATTGTTTATTATTATCGGTATTATAATGTATTTTGTCCTAAATCATTAACATATTTATAGATGTGGATGGGTTGTTGAACCATAATTAACTATTTATTTATTTGTATTATTTTCGGAAATGTATATTTCGATGCACATACTTTAGCTATGTCGATAGATTAGTATAGTTTATTATTAAAGAATGCAAAGTGTGCATTCGAGAAGGTACTAAGAATTAGAGTATACTAGACAAATAAAAAATACAGTAGATGCATCTGTTTATCAACAAGCCTTGAATAGTTTTCGCGCCAGTTCTGGGCAAGGGGAAGAGTGTTCTGAATGTGGATGTAGCAACTACAGAATGGTATTGAATAAAATATTGTTTTAAATATGTTTGTAAAAATATGTCGATTTTCTATTTACCTCTGACCAAAACTATCGCACTTTGACTAGACTACCTCGATATCTATTCTTGTTTAAATAGATTATAAACTTGGCCATGTTCTGTGGAGAAATCTGCCTCCTCAGTTCATCGAACACGTACTCCAGTTTCTGGACTTGCTTCTACAGTTTCTCTTTCAGCATCAAGAACTACTGCGCAATGTTCGAAAACTCCTCTTTCTCCTGCAGGAGCGAGGCCCGGAAATTGTTACGCAGTCTTGCCCGTTCTTTGTGACTCATATTCAAGATACTCATTATTTCGTTTCTCTCCTACTGTTTGCTCGGCGGTGCAGAGTAGTCGTAGAAGATGTCCTCGCCCTTCGTGGCAGTATAAATCATGTACTTCTGGATATCTGGGACGATAATGTTGAATATTTGGTCGAAATGAAAGGTGAGTAGAGTAATTCGTTCTTTTCCAGAGGCTCCGAAACGATAGCGGATGTTGTCGATCTGGGCAGTTATTTCCTGATCCGAAGGTCGCACAGCGCTCGTAATCAATTTTTCGAGTTTTTCGAGCAGATCTTATCGTATGAAGACATAAGAACTCGCCTATCAAATAATAATAATGGGGGAATAACCAACAAAATCAAAGAAATATAAGATAAAACGATAATTTACGATAGTCTCTCCTGAGGTGAGTTGCTTCATGAGCTACCTGATTCGATCGTTTTACTTCTTCAACTTTTCCACTTTTTCCTCGAGTTATTTGACTTTAAGTTCCAATACATGCATATACTGTTTTTTGACTTTCCTCGATTTCTGAGCGGACAGTCTATTTTTGATGAGCTTATCCTGTTTATGGTCTTCAGGAGTCTCGCCACTCTCGTACTTAATACTTTGCAGGTTCCTGTTCTAGCTGGATGATTCCTATTAAGACGCATCTTCTTATTCGTCAACGGGAGGCTATTCGTTGGTTATTTTCGCTATCTTTGAAGCATACGTATTTTTAGTATTTTTGTTAGTTTGTCGTAATTTATGGTTTTCGGGGTGTCTCAGGCACATTCTTTTCGAGTATTGAACATCTTCAGATTCGGTTTTAAGACGAGAGGCTACTTTTGAGGATGGTAGAGGCTTTAATTAAATGTCACTGTATTAGTAAAAAAATAGTTGATATTTTATAAGTTTTTTTTTTTTAATGAAAAAAATTAAATCAAGCTGTTTAGAATAATAAAACAATTTGTCACTGAAATGTAAAGATTACCTAACTTGATGTACAGGTTAAGATTTGGTGGTTATGAATAGGTCAATCAGAAGATCATTGTTCATAGGGTCAAAGAAGGTGTTTTGTTAATTTGGGTCCATGTGTAGTTTTCTGTAGTCTATGACGTTGATAAAATATATGTAGATATTTTTAATCTTAAACTGTATATTGTAGGTAATTATTTGATTAAAATTAATTTACATGTTATGTGATATTATACATTAGAGGTTAAAAAGGCAAAAGAACAATAATGTGTAATATTCTAGAATAAACCAAACCAAACCAAAACAAAAGAATAAGAATAAGAATGTTAAAAATTCTCCAAATTTAAACAAAAGTCAATGCCGGATCCTAACAATAAGACTGTTAATCCATAATATAATTAATATGGAATATGTATCGCTATATTATTTAAGATATTAATACACACTATGACCATTGTACACTTTTTTACAAATAATAGATTAAGAGTAATATCATACTTTAGTATGATTAATAAATAATTTGGCATATTATGATTGAAAATGTTAAGCACACCAAATTATATTCTTTCTAGACCAATGATAATCCTCCTTTTTGCAATCGGAGTTCTGGTCCCCACTATATTAACCCAACCAACGCCCAGCGACCACTGCTTCAACCTCAACCAGACCACAGGCTCGTGTCAAACTTGTCTAGAAGGTTTCTATCTTGAAATCTACTTCTGTCTCCCTTGTAGTCCCATGTGCAAATGCAGCAGTCGCAGGAATTTCTGTGAAAGCTGTATCTCCTTCCACAAAGACAACTATTCCCTCCAGGGATATTACACAGGCGGACACAACCCTCGCTGCAATATGTGCTACGAAGCGATAAATAACTGCGCCAGTTGTACCAACCCTTACCAATGCTCAGAATGTTTCAATGGATATTACGTCAACCAAACATCTGGGTTGTGTTCGAACAGCCAGTGCCAGCCGAATTGTATATTGTGTTCGAGTTCAACCTCTTGTCGAGTCTGTGCTCTTGGATACCAGTAGAATAATTTAACAGGAATGTGTGATTTAATTACCTGCTCCGTTTCCCAGTGTCTCGAATGCCAAGTTATCGATGCCACCCAATGCTCTCGTTGTACACCGGGATACTACCTTTTGGATGTTAATAATACATGTCAGCAATGCATCGATTCCTGTGCTTTGTGTAACTCTACGGATATCTGCATTGCTTGTATTCCCGGGTTCATGTTCCAGAATGGATCCTGCCAGGACACGGGTCTTAGTAACTGTATTCATTACAGTTAGGATTATACGGTATGTCTGAGTTGCGAACCCAACTATTATATTTACCAAGGGTCGTGCAACCAGTGTTCAGGGTGTGAACTGTGCAAAACGGGTTTCATCTGCGATACACAGTGTCAGTCTGGGTTTTTCCAGTTTAACTACAATTGCATTCAGGCAGGAGCCACCAGAATCACAGCGCTCATCACCCTTCTAGCTTTTATATCTATCTTAATTTTGAACTGAAGACAAAGAAAGAAAAAACAATATTTAGTATTTATATGTTTATAATTTATATTTCTATATCTACGCCTGAGGTGATATTCTTGTTTGAGTTTCTAGTTAATCGTAAGGATGGAGATTATGCAATGTTTGCACATTATTATTCCCAATTCAAATTTCAATTAAACTAATCAATTTAATGTTTGTGCTGTAACCTTATAAAAACTCCATGCCAAAACAGCGGTTGCTGTTTCGAGTGCCTACGGAACCCGACTCCCGCAACATCCAATATCCCCAAACTATCTCTGGCCAGGTACTTTTGCGTAACCCTAGCCAATGCATTTTTTGCTACAAGTTTTCCAACTCTAAAATATCAGTGCTGACCTTCCAAGCGAAATGTCTCAGCAACGTCCAAAACTACATTGTGCAAGAGCAGCCCATAAAGCAGCTATCAGTGGTCAAAATAGTCGAGTTGAAAATCAAGGCAAAACTGTCTAATGTATTTATTGTGATTGGGTATGACGATGGGGTGCTTGAGATGTATGACTATGATCACGGATGCATAAAGACAAAAGATTTCCGCAATATAGAAGACAAAAGCAAAGTGGTTGACGTGCAGGTCGATGGATCCACCTTCTGTATCTTGCGTGGGAAGAGTTTACAAATCTATGCCTTTGAAGGGCCCTCGTTTGTCTTAAAAGTGACTAAGCCCCTCAACTATCCTTCCGTGGCACTCCTCTTCGGAAAATAACATATCTTTGTGTCTTCTCAATTCCATGTAGATGTACTGGACCGAAAGACAGTCAAATAAATATCCAAAATATAAAATATTGGAGTCAAAGTCTTCTACCACTCTCTGAATTACACAGATTATGTATTTCTCGGATGTGACGATGACTCCTTCAAACTCCTGCACATCGATGCTCGAGGCGCCAGTCAGATTCGCTGTAGTTACGAAGGATTCTTGAGTTTTGTCATCGGTCTCTTCGAAACTTCCCAGGGGCTCTGGGCTATCAGTCGGGACGGGAGAGCAGCTTGTTTAGAAATCAAGTCAGATAAAAACGTAGAGGGCGAATCGGGACAATCTAAAGTGACTTTGAGCATGGATTCAAAGGGATCAAGATTGCATTGTGAAGGGTTAGTGTCGGTTGTGGCAGTGGGAGACTTTATGATAATGTATGACTTGGATGATCATATTGCAATTTACTAACCAAATCTCTCTTGTGTAACTAGCTTATGATATTTTGATCAAATTACATTTCAATGTTGTTGATTTTATTTTTTATCTCTTCCTTATTTGTTTATATTTTCTGAAAGCTGTCTCTTATTTACAACAAAATAGATTTTCGGTTTTTATCAATAAAATAACGATTAAATAATAGATCCATGGAACCACTATTTTCTTGAAAAATACAAGTGCATGCTAATATTGTTTATTTTTATTCTTTTTTCATTCTATATAATATAATCACCGCTTTTTATATTTATCAAGATTATTTAAATTAATTGACATTATCGAATAAATATAGCAGACATAATATATTTCGAAAAACAAAGAAAACTTCAAATCGAATAAACACACATAAAAAATATAAGAATCCATTTTTTATTTATCATTATACTTATTTATATAGATAAATAGATAACAAATAATAAAATCGGAAAATATAGAATAAATATAAATTAATCCCAAAAACATCATGGAAAGTTAAGATGAACGAGAAGACGAAATATTCGAAGGGAGCGAAGACAGCGATAACCCCAAAGTTGAATACGACGAAGACATCAAGTTCTAAAAAAAGTAAAAGAAGTACCAGGAAATGTCTTTCATTATGGGGTGTCTCAAAAACCATTTCATCTTCTACAACCTATCAGAAGCAGAACTCGAAAATGTGGCAAAAAAAATGTTCTACTGCTCGGTCAGTATGGATCAGTTCATTTTTAGATAAGGAAGCAAAGCCTTGTGCTTTTTCATCATCGAAAAAGGAATGATGCAGGTCATCACTAACGAAAAAGTCAAAAAACAGTTAAGGGTTGGAGATGGCTTTGGGGAGCTCGCATTACTTTACAAAGCTCCAAGGGCTGCTTCAGTCAAGGCCTGCGAAACTTGCAACCTCTGGGGAATCGACAGAGACACTTTTCGAAAAGCTGTGGAATAGATTATCACTCAGTAATACGAAGAAAATAGGAAGTTCATGGAAAATGTCAGATTTTTTACCTGTCTCTCGAACGAGCATAAAGATTCCATAGCGGCAGCCCTCATTACTCAGAGGTTTTCCAAAGACCAGGTTATTGTTACAGAAGGAGATCCAGGTTCGTCTTTTTACATCATCAAATAAGGCATGGCTTCTCTGTGGAAAGGAAATAAATAAATTAAAAGGCTGGAAAAGGCTGATTCTTTCGGAGAGCAGGCACTCTTTTACAACACAATCCGTCAAATGACAGTCAAGGCTGAGGATGATGTTGTTTGCCTTGTACTGGGTAGAGAAACTTTATCTAAGATTCTAGGTGACCAAATATTCACGGTAACCTTCCGAAATTTCATGAAGTGGGCGTTCGAAAAACACTTCACTTTCTCGAAACTAACTAAGAACCAGATCTAACAAATTCTAAATCTCATGAAAATTAACAGCTATAAATCAGGGAGTGTCGTCATGAAGAAAAATACCGAGAATGGGGCCAACCAGAAAGTAATTATCGTGATCGAAGGAGCTTTGAAAAAATCGAAGAACATGCATCCTATCGCGACGAAATCTCAGATTTACGGAGAGGAGTTTTTGATGGAGAACAAGCCTAAAACATTCGATGATGAGATTGTGATGGAGAGCGACGGTGTGCTTGCCGAGATCGGAGTCGACCAATTCAAAGGAGTGATTGGAGACTACTTGGACAAAGTTATTAGCCAGAACGAGAAGATCGTGCAGGACAAACTCAACGCACATCGGTAGCTCAAAAAGAACAAGGAATACCAAAGTCTCTCCGAATTCGTGCTGATCAAGGAGATGCGAGAGGGTGTGTTTGGACCTGTCCTTCTGGTCCAGCACATCCGCGACAAAGAACTCTTTATCATAAAGTGCCATAATAAACAGAAGATCGAAGAGCACTTTGTCTAGCGATATTTTCTGCAGTAAAAGACCTTGCTCAAAGAGATGAATTTTCCGTTCGTGATGGAGTTCTACAAGACATATAAGGATGCAAAATACCTTTACTCGCTTGTGGAGTTTGTGCGGGGAGAAGAGCTGTATGATGTAATCCGAGAGATCGGGCTGCTTAGCACCGACGACTGTCAATTCTATATCGGGTGCATGATACTCATCCTAGAGCACTTTTATACCCAAGGCATCATTTATAGAGACCTGAAGCCAGAGAATTTTATTGTGGATATGAAGGGCTACCTGAAGCTCATCGATCTAGGCACTGGCAAAATGATCAAAATGAAAAATCCCCTTCAGGCCAAGACCTACACTGTGATCGGGACGCCCTACTACATGGCTCCCGAAGTCATCACCAACAAAGGATACAACTTCACAGTTGATTTGTATTCCTTAGGAGTATGCATGTTCGAGTTTTTGTGTGGGTACGTTCCGTTTGGGGAGAAGTCCGAAGACCCCATGGAAATTTACTAGGAGATCTTGAACGCCGAGGTCAAGTACCCCAAGTTTCTAAAAGACAAAAAAGCCAAAAAGCTGATGGATCAGTTTTTATCGAAATCCGAGCCTGAGAATCGGCTGGGTGGGGCCAACTTCAATTCGTTAAAGACCCACCCCTGGTTTGAGAGCTTGGACTGGGAAGAATTGCGGGAGAAAAGAGTGGATCCTCCAAAGTTCGACCGATTCCCGAATTGCGAGGAGACTGAAAGCGAGTTGGTGAATTATGGAAAGCATGCTCGAAATCTGGAAGACTTTTTGAATGAAAAGTTTCCTAATCGATTTAGTGGAGAGAATAAACCGATTTATGATGGGTGGTGATTAATTATTTTTTTAAGACTTTAACTTTCATGGTAAATTAACTTTTTTGATATATTTTTGAAAAATACTATCATATTACGAACAAATAAAAAAAAAATCCATAGTTTTTTTAGATTTTTTTATAGACAGATATAACAAATTTTGTATTAAATCCTTAAAAATATTTTTTTAACTTAAACATAATAACATCATTTGCATTATGGGTTTGTTCTCATTTGTTTTCGCACCGCAGCAGTACAAGACTCACAGTGGCTACTACCTGAACCACGATAATCTCTTACCACGTAGATAACTTCCCAAAAAAACAACCTACCATCTAGATTATCCACATCTCCAAATGATATTCATCTTATTACGCAGTCACCCCTGAGCAGAGAGAACGACTGATCTACTACTTCATTGCCGAACAGACTCCCGAAAAACTCACCGCCGAAGACCGCAAGATCTACGAGGAAGAACGGTAATATTCCCAATTATAAATAGCAAAACTCTTCAAAAAACGATATAATCAAAATTCGCATGGTAAATTATATATAGAAACAATAAAGTATCAGCCGGAGTCGCAGCAAATTCCCTCTTGTTTGGTTTCGCTGCCTTTTTATCCAATCCCATTCGGTCCTCCACCAGAAAGCATTACCTCCTAAACACTGCCTGGTATCTGACCAAGTTCCTATTCTTCTACTCTGTTGGATTCAACGTTGCACACGTTGTCAATGAATCCAGATTTGTTGCTACTAACAAAATCGTCGAGGCTATGGTAATCACTCACATTTATGGATCATCTTATATATCTATTTTTATTATTGACCAATTGTTGGCACTTAACTTTTTTCATTTATTTTGCAATATAAGTTTTTAACCTTTATCATGAATCATGTTTTTAGAGTAAAAAATATCATTTTGGAATATACGATTTCGCCTTAGCCAAAAAGGAGTCCAGACTAAAATCCTTAAGAAACGAACTGGTCGCTAGCTTCGACCCCTTATTGCCATGATTTAATTGTTTTTGTGGTTGACAAAAAATACGATAAAAAATATATACACAAATAAATAACAATCTACAACAAATAATAGAGCATTTACATCAATCACTATCTTTTCACTAACAAAGTTTACAAAAATAATAGATAATCATAGTAATAGTGCTAGGCTTCCAAGTAGCTCGATGAATACCATAAATACTCCAAGGATAAACCCATAGAAGAACCACTTACTAATGCCAGCCATACATCTGCCGAACCACGCACAGTGATGATCCAAACCATACACACAAAGCCCGCATTCGTTGCAGTGTTCTGTATCTTAGTCTCCTTGCACATTGCACACTTCGCAGATTCGCAATGCAGAATAGTCATCTTTGTTTTCCTTAAGCTAAGGATTGCCGAGAACGACCATGTTGTGTTGATTGTTGGGTTGTAATTTATATCCATTGCTGTTTCGATTAGGTTGTTGAGAACCATCATGCCTTCCGCTTTAGCGGATGACTGCGGATTCCAGACTTAGTCTGCTGCGCACGTCTTCAACGTTCTGGCTTTGAAGACCTGATAAAGAAGATCGTTAATGCTAGATTTGGACAGGGAGACGAGGTGGAGGCCTGCGATAGACTATTCCTGGGTTGATGAATTGCGTGAGAAAGTACATGAGATCAAAATAGACAATCAAAGCAATATTTATTATAAGGAAGGTTTTGGCTTCAGGTTTTTTGGAAAGTGCCAAAACGACGAAGGTCAGTCCGAAGATGGCATTGATGATGACGATGCAGGTAAATGGCTTGGTCCATCCCTCGCTGGTGAGGAAGACTGGGACTCCTTTGGAGCTGCACATGGGTTTATAATTTTTCAACGATTTAAAATAGTTTGTTATTTCATCGTCTTCCATTAATCCTGAACTATTATCTTAATATCATAATAAAAAACTATATATTTTTTAATTGTAGTTTCGTTTTTAAATTTGATTATATTCCAGTATAATATCACTTCTCTATTAATCCATTATTGATAAGAAAGGCACTATTTTTATTATTAAAATCTTAGTAGCTAGAAAATAACATAAACTATGGCTGAATAACGATTTAAACATATTGATCATTTAAATTCGATGCCTTCTACCTGTCTCTCCTTCTCGGACGGCTTCACCTCCTTAACTCCCGTGTTTATCTCCTTATTATGAGCTTTTTTATGGACGCGTACATTCTTATCGTCTCTTCTCTTCTTGGCGTTGAGAATATATTTGGGCAAGTGTCTGTGTCTTGCGATCCTCCTGATCTTACTGCTCGTCTTAAACTTCTCGATCAGCTTGTTTCTGTATTAAATAGCTCTTTTTTCTCTTTAGTTTTGAATACCGATGGGCATAGATGCCACCGATTTCCAGATTCTGATATTCATATCCTCAGAGCCTAATAAATATATAAAAAATAAATATTAATTTATAGATAAATGAAGTTTTCTTTACCAGAAAGTATATAATGCGAATCCATTGTATACAAGACTGCCGAAACCAACTGCATTCTTTTACTGTGGTACACTTCCTTACTCCTCCCTTCATCATAATTAAATATGCGAATAGTTTTGTCAAAACTACCGGTCACAAATTCTCTCCCTCTCGGAGAATAGTCGATGTCGTTGATTGCAGAAATATGGTCTTTGTGGATCAGCTTGGCCTTATCCATCTTCCGCATATCGAAAGTATAGCAGTTCGAATCATCGTTTCCGACTGTGAAGTTTATCGGCTCTATTGGGTTCCAACAAAGACAAGCAGATTTGTTGGGAAGGAAAATCTTTTGAATTGGAGTTTATCCTCGTAAATCATACAGGGTTATCGACCTGTCAATGCCAGTCCCGCAAAGTACATTGGTCTCAGAAGGATTATATCGAATTTTGAGAACAGTCTAAGATCCCCAAGGGAGCTGGTGGATAGGCTTCGTTCTTTAATACGACCAGATCTGGACGAACTGTCCAGCGCTGGCAAATTCCCTGCGATCGTTGGCGTGGTCAATGTTTGTTATCACGAATTTGCTCATGTATTTTGCCTTAGCTTGTAATTTGTCCGTATTTTAGGTATTAAAGGCAGAGTTGAAGTCATACAGATTTATCAGCTTGTCATCCGATGAGGAGAGGAAGAAATCTCCTTATTTGGAGAAGCAGACTCCTTTGATGGAATGTTGATGATTATATACAGACACCAATGGTCGTCTTTATGTGAGGTCCCAAAGTTTAACTTAGCCGTCATGAGAGCCTGAGATGATTTTTTGGAGGCGGGAAGGGCATTTGGCGAGACAGGTGACTCCGTCGCTGTGGCCGGTTAAGGTGCCGATGAAGGGTTTGGAGAATATTTTGTCGAGTTTTGTAGCGGTGAGAGCTCTCTGAAACTATCGAGCCCTGGAAAGAGGATGTTCAGCCACTATCGATCTGACCACCGAGAACTCTGCGTCGTGAGTGATTGTTTTGACTTTGACCATATGTGAAATTGTAGATATATATGTTTGTATATTTTCTAATTGTATATGATGTGTCTAATTTGTAAAATATTAGTTCGGGTACATCAATATTCCCTGATTTCATTTTTTTCAACACTATTGTTAATATTAGATAAATTGATATTAATTTTGAGGTATTACTTATTTTGGATTAATATTATTAATATTATAATTGGGGGGGGAGATTTGGGGATATTTTGTTTGCTATTGTTTAAAAAAGCATCGTTACGGAATTCTGTAAATTTTATAGAATTAATTGATAATTTCAAATTATCGCTAAACTATTTGTATACATGTCCAAAGAAATAGTTATTTCTAAAATGAAAACAAAATAGATAAACACGAAAAAAACACAAAAATATTTTCTTAATTAAAGAGTAGTAACAATTAAAATAAACAATAATAATAACTACATCAAGGGGCAAAGATAATAATACAAAAAACAACGACAAAAAAAATACGGAAAATGCAAAAGATATCTGAATTCTTTGTTCGTCCACAACGTCAGAAATACTTTGCCCATGATCTTGGGCCTACCGTGTACTTCAACCAGGATATGCGCATCCGCAGATACGATTTCAAAATATCTAATCGAGACGGTAAAGACCTATCAGTCTCTCTCTTCGAAAACGATTACGAAAAGCTCACCACTAATTGCGTTATTTATCTACACACTCACCACGGTTCCCGACTCGAGGGACTTCCATTGGCAAACAAAATTCTACAGTGTGGGGCAAACTTTTGTCTCTTTGACTTCGCAGGCTACGGGAACAGCGAAGGGGAGTCGGTTACTCTCGGATACCTAGAGAAACTGGACATTCAGGTAGTAATTGATGAGCTCAGAATGCGTCGAAACCAGAAGAAATTCATTTTATGGGGTCGGTCGATGGGTGCAGTGGCTGCGTTGTTATATAACGAATATGCTCAAGATAAAGATATTCTGGCAGCAGTCTATGACAGTCCATTTGCATCGCTGGAGCGACTGACCCTCTAGCTGGGCACAAAGAACTCTTGTCTGCCTGCATTTATCCTCAAACCCGCAGTCAGCCTTCTTAAAAGTTCTCTTAAAAGCCAGCTAGACTTCGATGAACTGGAGCTGTCCGAAAAAGTCAAGGGAATAAGTTTGCCTGGCTTTTTTTTGGCTTCTAAGAGTGACAGCTTCATTGGGTATAAACACTCCGAATAATTGTACTCTTGTTATGGGGGAAAGAAATACCTGCACTTCATCGAGCAGGACCACAACCAGAATCGAAAGGAAGATGAGCTGAAGGAAGTATTCGAGTTTGTGAAGCACAACTTCGCTAAGGCAGTGGGGAGTAGCCAGAACAACTGCAATAACATCCTGCTGAATAACCTGAGGTTCCAGGTAAGGGACAAATCGAGAGGAGACTCTATGAGTTTTAGATTGTATAATTCTCTAAATTGATAAAGTATATATAAGTTTGTTAATATTTGAATTATCTATCTTATCTCACTTTTACATTTTCTTTTTTACCTCTATCGGGTTACTCTAATGCAATAATCGAAGCAAGTTATTTGGATTTCTGACAACGAATATTCATTCATTTAATAAATTATGGTTTAAGTCTGGTCATGCTTTTATAATTTTTTACTTAAAAAACTTATCTTCAGAAAATATTCGTATATTTATAAAAAACATCAAACAAAATCATTTCGGTTATGTTTAAGTCATTTATTAGGAGTCCTTTTGCTTTCAAGCATTCTATATCGACAGCGAAAAAAATAGTGTCCCTTGAAAACCTAGTCGAACCTTCAAAGCGTAGATTTGTTGGGGGCTGGCTTTTATTGTCAGGGTTGGGTGTCTTTTCGATGATTCTCGTCGGGGGCTACACCAGACTCACCCACTCAGGCCTCTCGATCGTGGACTGGTCACCATACACAAAGACCTACCCTAACAGTCCGTAAAAATGGGATGCCTAATTTACGAAGTATCAGGACTCTGTAGAATACAAGACTGTGAACAACAGAATGGCGGTGGAGGATTTCAAAAGAATTTATACTGTTTAATACGTCCATCGAAAAATTGGAGTGTACCTTGGATACGTCTTCGCTTTTCCATTTGCCTACTTTAGCTACAAAGGCTACATCAAGCCTGTGCTCAGAAATAGGCTGATTGCGTTGTTCGGACTCGGCGCCCTCCAAGGATTTATCGGCTGGTGGATGGTACGAAGTGGAATTCACCAAAAAGCAGAGTACCAAACCAGGCCGCGAGTATCTCCCTATAGGCTCTCTGTACATTTAATGATGGCTACTTTTATATACAGTGGGCTCATGTGGAACGCTATGTCGCTGCTCATTAACCCGCTCAACGGAATATATGCTGCGAATGAATTAGCTGCGATCAAAAGATCGAGATTGATTGGACTCATACTTCTAAAATGCGTTTTGTTGAACATATTTTCTGGAGCTTTGGTTGCTGGTATCGATGCGGGCAAAGTATATAACACTTGGCCCCTGATGAACGGCCAAGTTGTTCCAGCAGAGGCAAAAAATATTGAGGGATGGAGGAGCTTCTTCGAAAACAAAGCTCTTGTACAATTCAATCATCGCAATATGGCATACGTGACGCAATCGGCATCCATGTGGCTGGGCTATCATCTCTTCAAACACAGGAACATTCTGCCAGGAAGAGTGAGTGGCGCTGGTGCATTGGTCGTATTATTAATAAATTACCAGGTAACACCCATTGAATATTTTCCAGAATTAAATATAAAAAACATTAATAACAATCTCTAGGCATTAAGCGGAATCCTGACACTTCTAAATCTAGTCCCAGCAGAGCGAGCCAATCTACACCAAGTGACAGCCATCGTGACGATGTCATCAATTTTGTTTTTGATGTATGTCTGCCGGGTGCCACTGCCGATAATAGCCTCAATCTGATATAAAAAATATTGAATGCAATATGGAGGGTTTTTTATATAGATGGGTTTGCATATAGATCAGACCAAATAAATTAAATTCTAAATCCACTTGAAGAATAAATAATATATTTTTTTAAATTTATAATATATAGGTAGATAATTCCATACATTTTTTTCAAAATGCAAGAAGTATAATTCAATGCTTCCCAGCTCACTTACTCAATGTATAATCCTCTCTCCCCATATATTTATTGGTTTTCCTTTATAGTAAGAATGAACAAGCACTCATAGAATAGAATCAAAGATAACGAAATCAGAAATATTAATCATGCATGCAGAATCTCCTCAAGTAATTAAAAAAATAGCTTATCCCTCCTCTGCTATATACATATATAAAATGCGTTGTTTGCCTCTTAGTCACCTGAAAAAATAAAACTACCAGATTTAATCAGCATCAGCAATCACCGATAAACGGAATAAAGAATACGAATAAAGCTTTGAGGCAGTTTACAACAGGGTCATGGCGGGCGCTGAAGGCACCATCCGCAAGATCAAAAACACCTTCCTACAAAAAAAGAATTTCTGGAAAATGATCGTGGAGGACTTTGATGCGTATGCCAAGCCAAATCTTCAATCCTAAAACCGATTTATCTAAAAATATATATAATATTTTAGCCCTACTCTCGAACTGAAGACGCAATTCTTCGAATAATACTATGACAAATAAGCTAAATACTACGAAGCCATCGACGCGCAGAAGAACGTCAAAGTGCCATACGCTGCATTGATTGGGGACGCCGTACTGAATGAATCTCTGCTGGTCGAGCAGAAGAAGAACAAAGTGTTGGAGGACCGAGTGACGCAGAAAGGGCCTTTGTGGCGAACCGCGGCCAGCAACTTCAGGTAGACAGAAGGGTTCAGAAATACATAGTTTCCTCCTCCACAGAGAATCACAGATTTGGAGGACAGCAATCTACAATAACATGTGCTTGATCAGTTCATGAAGAAGAAATATCCAGTCAAAGGTCCAAATAACAACTCAAATGATATGTGATTCTGATGTTTTTTCCACTCTCAAAAATACAATAGAATTTTAATATTTTACCATCAATATCGATGATAAATATATAATATGCTTTAACTATATTGGATAGTTCTCTTTTGGAAAATATGAGTATCTCTTATTCATTTATAAATTTATTTAAAAATTGTTGTTAACAATATTTATATTAAGAATTAGAAAAGAAAGGAGGGGGGAAAAATAAATATATATATATATCATCTTAGTATTATTTCTAGAGAGAATCCGTATTATCATTCGCAGTATTGAATTACTTTGTTTTTAAGGAACACGTCAAACAGACCTTTCGTAGCCATGGTTTACGGAATCCAGCCTGGCTGCTTGATGTCAAGATCCTTCCTTTGTGCCTGTTGGGCGAACACTTCTTCAAAGCGCCTCACAAGATCTTCATATCTTTTTCGGAGGTCGTCGAGGAGAGAGTTTTTGTTATCGATCTGCTTCTTGAGGTCCTTAATTTCGACCCTCAGTCCAGCGATGGTGTTGTTGGCATCTGCCCGATTATTCTCGAGTTCGAACTTAAAATTAGTCTATAATTTATAGGAGTTAAATAAAAAAACACATGTATGAGACGAGTGGGGATTTACTTCCATGCGTTCTCGCTGTTCTTTGATTATCCTGTTGTAGTCGTTTTCCTTGTTGATTGCCCTGTTTTTGGCTTCATCCAGCTCCTTCTTCGCTCGCTTTTCCGATGTCTCTAGTTGCGAAATGTTTTTGCGGAGTGTCTCCAGTTATTTGTCCTTGGTCGAAATGGATTGTTTGAGACCCTCAATAATTTTTTCCTTGCTGATATTGATTTCCTCAAGGGTACGAACCTGTTATTCGAGCTGCCTCTGCTTTAGATCGTGGATTCGTTTTTGGTCATCTAAACTCTGGGGATCGTTGAAAAATAAAAAATTGAAGTTTATATTTTTATATATTAATAAACAAAGGTTATAATTACGGAGGTGCCTCTATTTTTGGATTTCTCAAGTTATTCTCTCACGTCCGACAAAGTCAACTCAAGGTCAGATTTCTTTAGCTCGAGATCACGGATGGTTCTCGCGGATTCCAGTTCAATCTTTTCTAAGTTCGCAGTCTTTCTTTACAACACTGGCTTTAGAGCAGCGAGCTCATCATGCAGGGTCTCTATCTGTTTGTTGAACAAATCCTCCAGGCCTTCCAACTCTTCGTTTTTCAAGCGGAGGTTGGTGTTGAGGCCCTCCACATCTCGCGCGTGCAATACAGCAGCATCTCTATTTTCAATAATCTTAACGTCGACCTCAGAACGGAGTTTGTTGAGTTCAGCTTCGAGGGACAGGCGGACCTGATTTTTCTCTTTGACCAGATTCTCAAGCTCGATGTTCTTCGTGTTCACCATTGACTCAAGCTTGGCAATCTCGTGGGATAAGATCTCAATCTGGTTAGCATGAGTGTTTTTGATAAGTCCGATCTCGCTCTCACGCATCGACTCGAGCTTCTCCCGAAGATTGGTGATTTCTAGCTCAAATATCTTCTCGTTGTCGGAGATCTTGTCCTTGAGAGCGTCGTTCTCCCGCTTCAGAATATGGAAGCTCTCTTCGTAATTCTGCTTGACCTTGGCGTTCTTGTGCAGCATCTGCTCGATCTAGCTATTCTTGGAAGTAATAACATCTTTGAGCTTTCCGTTTTCGTAGGCCAGCGCTTCTACCTCGTTGTAGTGTTGCTTGCGCAGATTCTCCATGTCTCCTTGAAAGCTGAGGTCCAGTTTGTTCTTCAAGGCATCTATCTCTCTCTTGTGCTCTACCTCTTCGAAGCCGAGGTCTGCTTTGAGGCGCTCCCTTTATTCGCGTAGTTTGTTGAGCTCGAAGTCCATTTCCTTGGTAAGTCGGGCCATCTTCATGTTCAGGTCGGCGTACTCGTAGTCCTTCTTGTCTAGATTCTCCTTATTTCTTCGGATCTCCAGCTAATACATCTCGTTGGTGCCGAGGGCGTTGCGCTTGATGTGCTGCAGCTCCGAGTGGTGTTGGTTCTTCAGCTCGTTCAGTTGCACAGTTTTAAGGTGCTCGATCTCGCACACATCCTCCTTCAGCTTCTCGATTTCGTTCAGCAGTCTTTTGATCTCCAGATCCTGAGAACTAGACTTTGCGGCCGAGTGCGACTCGAACTTTGATTTCCATAGTTCTACCTCAGACTTTTTTTGGTTGATGAGTTTAGCCAGCTTCTCGTTCTCGTTGAGCAGCTGAGTGTTGTGTTTGAGAACCAACTCGATCTTGTCTTCGAGCTCTGCCACTTTCTTGACCTTGCTTCGCAATAGGGAGACCTCTTCGGCGAGGGTGTTGTTTTCCTGCTCGAGATTGCGCACCATCATCACCATATTATCGTCGTGATGGTGTGTTTCGGGCCGAACTCCTGTGACGGTTGACCTGAATGGACTTGTGCTTGATTGTCTCATATGAAGTTAAAATGTGTAGTATTTTTTTTTCTTTGAAATAATAGTTTCGTATATTAATTTTGTTCGTTAATTATTTTATTTTTTCAATTTAATTATTAGTTTATTATTATTTTGGTACCTTTATGATGCTGTTTATACTTCTAAGTTATTATTTCAGATTCTATTGCATTATTTATGCATAGATAATACATGCTATGTAAATAATATGATATAATTGAACTCTTGTAAGATTCGATTTTTTATTAAATTATTATCATATAACCAACATGCTTTGCAAATCTGTCAACCCCAATCTATATCAACAGTTTAAATTCGCATGGGCCATCGCTTTTAAGTCCAAGGACCAAGAGGACCAGGAGCACTTCACTGCTTACGACACAGACAACGTTAAATATGACATCAATGCTGTATACGATGAAATCACATTCTCCTTTTTTTGTGAAGACTTCAAGATCATCTGGAATTACGCCGGAGACTACATCAAGAAAACCTACTACCCAGAGTTTCAGGTGAGGGTGCCTGGAGTCGAGGGGTTTCCGATCAGCGTCACAATTAACCAAGAATCTCTAACTAAAATATCAGTTCCGACGGACAAATTGCTGTAGAATGTGGGAGAGCGGTTCGCCGCTTTCAAGCGTAACATCCTAGCAGCCCCGTACTAGATAGTTATGAATGCAGTGAAAAATGGAGGATCCGTACCGCCTGTCTGTTTCTCCTTGAGAGCTCAATAAAAAATATGGATAGTGCAAAACAGTATCAATATCTTTCAATACAATCCATACTTGTCTATTAAAACTATAAATATTGTATTTGAATTGGTTGAATTTAGAAGCACAATTCACAGTTTACATGGGAATCACTTTCAAAGACCGTTCCGAACAGCAGATCGTTAAGATTTTGCTGACAGTATTTTTTTTAATTACTCTTCTCCATATTTACTTGTTAAAAATAACTATTATAATTGTCATTAGGAGTTCACTGAAGCAAAAAAACATATTAATAATTCTCCTGCTATCACCTTGACTGAATCTGAAATCCCTGTGTTTTTGATCGAAGCTTTCCCTCAATAGAAATCAGCTAAATATGATTTCAGCAACGGCATTATTTCTTTCAGTAATTCACTTAATCAAAATATAAATATATACACTTACATCACTCTCGTGAGTCTTTAGCATTTTTTTCTCAAACTATCACTGACATCAAGAACCAGGCAGGCCTGATGGCAGGATTCAGGCAGTACATTCACTACCACTGCCAAGCCTCAAAATGCAACTTGCATGCTCGAGTCATTCGAAGAATCGACAAATTCTACGATGCTCTGAACATGAGCAGATTTGAAAAGGTCGAGACAGAAGTGGTCCAGTCCAACAATTGAGACTACTTTTTGCACGAGTGTATATTTAGATTTAATAGATAAAAATATGTAAACCCATATGTCTTTTCATCTTATCCTTTTTAAAACAAACCAACCATATTGATTTTATATTCATACTATTTTTCAATTTAATTTACTATTTTAAAATTGGGAGAAAGAGGATTTTTTTATTTTGTTTCATTAAGATAAAATCTTATCGAGTTCTCTTTTCTGGTCCTCGGACAGCTCGGAGGGAAATTCAATATCAAATTTAATAATCAAGTCTCCCCGACCCGATTTTCCGATCAGGGGCATCCCTTCCCCTTGCAGAGTCCGAGTGGTTTGGGGGTTGATAATCTCGTCAAAGGACAGATTCAGAATCCTCCCGTCGAGGTTGGTAATGGTAAATGGCTTCGACTCTAGAGCCTCTAACAACGTTATTTTAGCAGTGTAAATCAAAGAGTCTCCCTCCCTCTTGAAATTCTTCTCGTTTTCAACTCGGATTATGAAGATAAGATCACTCGAAGCGATTCCGGCTCTTTCGTGACCTTGTTGAGGATATATTATTTTCTCATCGCTCTTGATTCCTGGAGTGATGGTTAGCTCTTTGGTCTCGACCACTTAGCTGTTTGTCCTGCCGTCCTTGTTTAATATTTCCTTCGTATACGAAACCTGTTTTCTGCAACCGTTGTAGATCTCTGTTAAATTGCACCTTACATTCACAACCAGATCCTTGAGCTTCTCGATCTCCGCCTGTGGGTACATGGAGCTGAAGACACTCTTGGCTTCCTTATTGGAGTGCTTGTCGAAAAGGGGTTCATAGGGATTCTTCGAGCCAAAGAATTTTTCAAAGATCTATTCGGGGTTCCCAGAAAATCGGTAGCCTCCGTGGAACTTATCCTGGTGAACAAAGCCCTCTTTGAGCTTAGATTCTCCAAACTTGTCGTAAATTTACCGTTTTTAATCTATAATTTAGAGCAGCAATTATTGTTTATATTGATAGAGCTCGATGTATTATGATTATACTGTTGGAAAGAACTTCAAATGCTTCCGAAACTTTGCAAAAATGCTGGTAAGAAGTGTTGAGATCTTCTTTTGCGAGCTTAGGGTGCCAGCGGATAGCGAGTCCTCGGTAAGCTTAAGCGATTTGCGGGAGAGTCGCTGTTTTTTGGAGCCCCAGATCTTTATAGTAGTCAGTAGTCATGATCTGCGTATTTGTTTAGAAAGTTTTTATTATTAATTTCTCATGTGTAAGTTATATAAAACGAAAATATTTAAACTAAAATGTGTGTTTTTTTTAAACCATTCTTATTTCGATAAATTCAAAGAAAGAAAAGAATCTGTCAACTTTGTATCAATATTTTGTATCGTTTTTTGAGTGCAGATATTCTGATATAGCGAAATGCAATAAAGTAATAGTATTATCATAGTTTTTAAAAATTGGTTATTTTTTTGAAACCCTCAAAATGTCGTTTCGAGTAAAGTCTCCTCCTATCCGTTTTTCCAGCAAGTAGGTAAATTTATTTAAGGAATTTATAACAAATATAGTACTCCTTTCAGGCACACCTACGTTAGTCCACCCAAGGTTCATCCTCATTACAACTCTCAGGAAGGCATTTCTTTGGCTCAAAGACCGCTGGATATCATCAACCTTGGATTCCCTAAATTAAAACCTCAGAAAATCCTAATAGCAGGCCGATATGGGCCCTCTGTAAGCCAGAGGGGATTGCCTCATCCCCGCCCGATCAGTATTCAATCTCGGCCTGGTGGAGAAAGATTAAGTCGGAGTAGGCTTAATGATCGAATTGAAATAGATCAGATGTAAACATTTCAAAAAGGTTCTGGTTGTTGTGATGAAGGGAAGATTGAGTACGATTCTAAGCAAGTCTACTCGAGCCATTGGTGTTGATTATATATCTTTCTTATACCAAAATATACTATCAAAATCATTTAATTAAAATATTACTCTGATTATCGGTTTTTCTGATAAAAAAATATAATACATACATTCAATTCCTTTAGTTGATTTAAGTTAAATCATCTTTCCAATCTCTTGTTTTAGTGTTTTATAAGAGAAATATCTCAATCTCAACAGCGAGAAGTTTTAATACGCTTCTAATAATCATTAATTAGCATATTGATCTCTTCCTACTTATACATAAAATCTTCCTGCATTGCAATAGCTTTCATTCTCATCACAAAGTTCCCGATGATGTCGGTTTTCACTCTTGGAGTGGCTTCGTCCATACTTAGCCTGATGACAAGCTTTTAGAATATTCCTGATATTCTGTCACAAGACTCGAATTCGGCTAATCTTTCGTTATTCTGCCTGGGGTAGCTGAATACATACTTGTATTCTTACCTGATTCCCGTGAACTATTCGTAGAGTTTGAGTAAGTCTGTCGTCCTTTGACCCAAAATCTCGATCCGGGAAAGGTACATTATTGGGTTGCTTTCATCTTCTATGTGGGCATTGTTTACGACCTAAATCTCAATCGGGTCTATCAGTTCTACCTCAACTATCTGAATACAATCTTGGCGAAAGCTGCCCTGTTATAGTATTTTCTCCAATTTGCAATCGAAGGGTTGTCTGGCATTGTCTTTTAAGAACACCAGTCTCTTTGCGCGGTAATCGAAAGCTCCTTTACTCAATTGGGAAGCAGTCTTATTCGAAACATCGTGAATGAAATAATACCCGGATTCTACAATTTAAGGCTTTGCTCCTGGCTCTGTAGGAAGTTTCGAGAGCTTGAATTTGATCTTGTTGACCATAGCTTGTAGAAATATTTATCTTTAATTAAACTCCTATAGTATTTTGTCTTGGCGAATCTCGATTTTGTTAGGATCGTCTTAGTAATAATATTTAATTTTGATGGATTAGAACTGTTGTTGGAACCTCTCCATGTCCGAGTATTTGTTGGACATTATCTTAAATAGCTCGTCCACTGTTGCCAAAGTTTATTGCTTGTGAAGTATCAGCTTGAACTGTTTGCTGCCCACTCTAACAAATACCTATCAAAATATATAGGGAGAGACTCACACAAAATAAACTATGAAAGAGAGTGTCTTACTTTCTTGTAGCTAGCATCGTAAGCCGATCTTGAAATGGTCGAGGCAGTGAACTCCGAGAAGAGAAGTGGGAAGGATGAGATTATAAGGCTATTGGCCGTGGTTTATGTACCAACATGCATCCTGAACAAGAGTTTACTGTCTTCGCTGATTCTGCATTCGTGACGAATATTTCTTTCGACTTCTTTGAGCGGCCAATTCATGACTCCTTCAGGCACTGAAAGCTGATATTCGTTGTTTTCAAAGGTCACTCGGATGATCCGAGAGACAGTCCGACTCTCTCCTTATATTTCCATTATTATATTATTATTTTTCTGGACTAGTTTGTTTAATTTTTTAAAATAAAATATATATTTTGATTTATTTGCATGGTTTTATAGATAAAAAACTAGTTTGTCCATTTTGTCAATATCTTTATAGTATAAAACATAAAGAGGAACAATGTGTATAATATTTTTTATTAAGTCGAGAACATCAATTTATTTTATTTATTATTTGGACAACAGTTTTATGACATGATACATTTTAGAAAATCTATTCTATAAAGAATATCTTCGAGGGCGGGAAATGTACTGTCAAAATGTAAATGATTCGTATTTTAGACTTTTACAAATGGCTTAATCCGTGATAATATATCGATATTCTATTTTCCTCTCTCTATGTTTCTTAAATATTTCTATCGAATCTGAATATTAAGTAGGTATGATAAAGAAACACAATCTACATAACATAAATTTAAATAATCCCCCCCGTAATACTTGTTTAATTTAAAAATATATATATACGTCAGATAAATCATGTTTTCTCAAAATAACAAATACAAGTAATCTAAATGATTTCAGTTTTTTTTAATTGAGTATTTTCGTTTATCCAATATCGAAAACGTTTATTAAAATTAGCAATAATAATAATAAAAAAAAGAATACAGAACATTTATTCATATTCTAAAAAAACACACAAACAATCTAAAAATCATTTCTTATGAGTACCAGTGATAACTCCTTAAATTCAAAGTTGATTGAATACTTTAAGACCCTTGGCATCAACTGTATGCTTCTCTCCAGGAAGAAAAAGCTGTTGGTCTCCATGCAGCATTTTTCTCTTCCCTCCATATTTTCGAAATTCGATTTCAATCGCAAAGGCTATCTTTCGGTCCAAGACCTCGATGACTTTTTGAAAGCCAGAGGACTCGGTACATCTGACAACGAGCTTTTCCACATCTTCAAAACTATGGATGCCAAGAGAGCGAGCGCCGTGGACATAGGGGATTTCGCTTAATTTCTGAATGCAGAAGACGCCGCCTAAGCCGTAAGTGCTGGAGGATTCCACCAGCAAGTTCCACCTGAAGTCGACGCAAAGCTCGTCGATATATTCAAGCAAATCATATAGAATTATCAAAAATTGTAGGAGGCGAGGGTGCTGTTCTCAAAATCATAAAATGGGTCATCTATAATTGATGTAGTCAGCTTGGGGAAATCTAAGCAAGCTGCTAGCTTGAGTGATTTAAAGGTGTATCTCAAGAAAAATGGGCTTGGGACGAACGAGTTATTAGAGGAAATTGAGAAGGAACTGAACGCTCAAAACATCAACTAGCTGAATTTGTCGACTCTGAATAGGCTGATTGGGGTAGCAGACGGGAATCGATAAATGCCCACACCAACGCCAATCACAGTTATCTATCAACCCATATCCCAGACAGAGGAGCGAAAGAACTCGCCTGTCGACATAAACGAGCGGGAATATCTCAAAGACCTCCGAGAAATGAGATCTGAAATCATGAAGAAAGTCAATCAAAGACGAGAGTCCGATCACATGAAGAACGTTCCTTACCAGTTGCAACAGCAAATATCCTTACCTTCAGCCCAACTAGAGCCTGTGTCCAATGAAAACTATCCATAATATGAAACCCCGGTCCTCAAAAAAAATAATTCATTGTCTCATCTCAAACCCAACTTGAACGAAAACGCTTATGATCGAATCTACGAGAGAGCAGGTTGCGAGGCAAGGCGCAAGATCGAGGAAATTGAGTTCAAGGCGAGAAACAAAGTCAACGAATGGGATATCGAACACCGACGGGCATCTTCGAAACCAGCCTCTTCCCACATTTCTAAGAAGCTGCAGACCAACAATCCCATTGATTATGATCGGATACTCACCGAGGAGAGGTCGAAGAGGATAGAATTGGAAAGGGAGTTACATCGAAGTCGAAATGAAATTACGGAATTAAGAAAACAATTAGCCTCGATCAGCTGTAACTATTCCACAGAGCCTCGTTCAAACGATGTATCATATAACAACTCGTCGTCTATTAACGGTGGCGCGGCGACTTGCTCCAAGTGGAATGACGTGAGCCCAGACTCCTGTGGGTATCCGTTCGGCGCTCCGTTCGCCAACTCCATCGATGGGTTCAAAGAAAAGAAATCGGGGTACGCTAGCAAGAATAGTCTCCAGAGTTGCCTGTATAATAGCAGCACCGAACAACTGGAACAGGCTTTGAGGAGATCCAAAATTGAGCGATAGTTTGCCAAGTTCAAGTTGGAAGCAGGCAAGTTCAAGGGAAGCCACAAAATAAGATGATCCAACAATTATTACACCATTGTTCTTTTTTTATCTCTTCAAATATGAATAAATAAATATTATTTACATATAATTTGATTGGAGCTAATTTTTACTATTTTTAATTTTTTAAACAAATCATTAGAAAAATTATTAATTTACTCACATTGTAAATACAGTACACTTGGTTAAATTAGATAAGAGTAACTGGATGCGGTTCAACAAAGCCCACTTAATAATAACTCGATTTGCGACGAAAACATACTAAAGCTATAAACAAGTCATTCTAAATAAGGATAAAATCGACAAAGCCTTTTCTCGATCATCAGGTCCTGGCGGGCAGTGCGTCAACAAAATCAGTTCGAAGGCAGAGATTCGTCTGAAGCTGGCGGACTCAGAATGGATCAGCGAAGACATCAGAACTCGCATGCTCGAGCAATGTCAAAACAGAATCAATAAAGAAGGGGAGTTGTTAATAACCTGTCAATAACACCGATAGCAATCCCAGAATCTCTAGTAGTGCTATCGAAAACTGCAAAAGCTGATTTTTTCAGCCAGCATCATAGCTAAATAAAGAAAATATGATATTCCGGCCGAGACTGACCTGCTGAAATAAAGAAGAGTAGCGGAGAAAAGACAGAAGAGCGATGTAAAGAAATTGAGAAATAACAAGTTTAACTAGTGACAATTATGCATACAAATGATAATACTAATACTGTATTGACTGTTTGTTTATTTTTATCAACAACTTATCCATATAATTTATCATGCCCTTCCGCCTCAATTTTATGTAAACATCAACAAACAGTTATCGAAACAGTTATCTCATTAAAATTATAAAAAAAAAATAACAACCCTAAACATTTTGAGTTAAAGGTTTTGTTAATAAATATATTTTTATATTCAATTCATTCAAAATCAATTTAAGAAATATTTATGACAATAACAGGCTTTTACATTTCCGGGTATTCTTTTTCAAGCTTGGCCAACTGGAGCAAGTGTCGATTAGCCTGCCGATTAATTTCGGCCATCTTCGTACTATTTTTTAAGGCTCGAAAATTCCTCTATTTCTTCAGCAAGAGCACATCTACTGGCTCGCTAATGACAGGTTGCAATATCTCTGCCGATACCAATGAGGACTTCGATGATTTGGCTTCTACAACAGTCGTTAGGGCGGCAGGACGGTTGCTACTATTGCTACTAATTTTAGGTTTCAAGCTATTGTTCTTGTGCTGTCCATTCTCATCAGGGACAGTCTTATTTTCCCTAAAGCTATTGCTAGGACTATGGCTGATATTATCGTGCGTTTTCTGAGGATGTTTGGTATGAGTATTTTAAAACTCTAGTTTTAAGATCTAAACATTTTTTTTCAGTAAATTATCACAAATATCACATCGCAATTATTTTTTATATAAATGTATAAATAATTTAATTACATGGGTTTCGAGATGGCTTTTCTCTCTCTTCAGCTTCGATATGTTTTCGTTGCTATTGGCCAACTAGTAACTCAGGTCTCTGGTTACTCGCTCGAGGTTTTCAATTTTCCGGCTCAACTCGCCGATCACTAACGCTGTCTCGTTGGGTTCGGGTTTGCGGCCTTCCTCCCTCGCTGCGTTTCGCAAGGAAGTAGGCTGATAGGGGTTGGGTGATTCTTCAGGGAGTTAAATCTGTTTGAAGCCAATATGTCCCCTTTGCTCGTAGCTCGTTATATTTTGGTTATGATGATTACTGTTAGTGTTATTCTGGTGAGTATTATTAAGATGGTTGGCGTTATTATTTGTTGGAATTGAGTCTGCTTGGTCAGCGATCTACCCAGTGTTTACTCGCCTGGAATTGTTTTGGCGAATTTTTTCGAGCATTTCGCGAGGATTAAACGACATCTTTTTATGATTTTATTTATCCTTATAATAATATAATTTAATTTAAATTGAGTTTTTTTGTTTTCAAATATATTTAGTAAATTTCATTTTTTTTATTCATTGGACCAGATCATTTATTTTTATCTGATGGGATAAAGCTTCATAAATAATTAATAATTAATACTTAATATATATATTATAAACGTGTAATTACATAAATATTATGGAATCTTTCACTTTCGAAAAATAAATAATTCGAAATTTAAGTATTGTTTTTTAATGGCAGCTATCCCCTTGGAGGATCACTTAGTTAGATAAAAAATAACAAACTAGCCATAAAAAATTAAGAAGAGGAAAAGTTATTCATTTATGTTAGAGTCAGGAACAAATGGGGCAAAAATTCAAAACTTCAGAGTTCAGACAAAGTTTGGCTAATCAGGTAGAGTTCTCATTCTTTTAACTTTTAATTCATTACTGTCGTTTTTTAATGTTTGTTGACTTTCTATTTGTGGGTGCGACTCATTTTTGCCAACCTCTAGAGCCGCAGGACTCGCTTGTTGAGCCAGTCTCCTTGGAAAGAGCCCATCCGATACTTTGCCTGGGATCTGTTTTTGCTGAGACTAGTGAAAGGTTCGTCGTCCCCTGAGATCGTGAAGAGGGGGCTGCTGGGATTTGTGGTAGGAGTCATGGGTGTGGCAGTTCTTCGTCTGTAAAATTAACAAGAAGGTGAAGATGATATTTATGCATGAACAACAAGGGAGGATACTTCTGGAAAGAGCAGGCTGCATTTTGTCTTGAGCATCCAGTCTTTCAATATCGCACTGTTATTCTTCAGATCAGAATCATCTTAGTCTCTGGGCCTGCTCATGTTAGAAAGCGACGTCAGAAACGGAGGATTCCTTGAGTTGTCTTGCCCGTATATTCTTTGCTTCCGCAATATCCGCTTCACATCATTATTTTAGTTGTTCGTACTGCTATTGCTACTCGTTCTAATGTTGTTCTGATCGGGCATTGAGCTATTGCTATCTTGGAGACTGTTATAAGGGTTGATTGTTTTGCAAGCTGTGAGAGTTGATTTAAATGACTTCGAGTATAAGTGTTCTTTGCTCTTGCTGATGTGTGTACGCGAGGCCGAATCGAGCAGTTTCTCGAAGTCGTTGATGTCCTGATGGTGGCAGTTGATATTTGCGAAATCTGCGCGAATATAAAACATTTTCTTTTAAGCCTGCTTTGTTAGAAGAGCATTTGTCTGTTCGTTATCAAGGGAATTGTTGGAATTTTACATAGGCATCATGCTCTCATTTTCTTTCTGGGCCTTAGCCAGACGAGGATGAACCGACGAGACGCCGAACACCTCTGGCTGCTCTTCGAATATTGAGTTGATAAGCCTAATCTTGTTGGCCTCGTTGTGCTCCTTCTGAATTCTGATCATTTTGTTATATGCAATGTCGAGCTGGAGTTTCTGATGCGGAGTCACGAACTCCTTCCGCGAAAGTGTGGACTTTTCTGTTTGGGACTTACTAAAAGCTAAGAGCCGACTCAACACCGAAAGATACATGTTTCTATGTTTGGTTTCACTTATGTTGACATCTTGCTACAAGGCTGGTATATCGTAGATGACCTGACATCGGTCAGCGCTGGCGAAGAGATAGTTGATGTTTCTCTTTGCGAAGAGGCGGTTTTGTTTGTCAATGAGTTCTTCTCGACACTTCATTTAGCCAAAATGGAAGAAAATATGGAAAATAAAAAATCGATATATACGCAATATGTATATTTTATTTATTTTATATCCATTTTAGTATAGGTTTCTTATATTTTTTCAAAAATAGAGGTTAATTGTTCAGTAAGTTCTTAAAATAGTCCACAATATAGATAAAAAATCATTCTATATTTTTCACAGAATAGTCGCAGTGATATTCTGCATCATAAATAACTAGTGGGCGTATGTCCACAACTAAAGTATAATAAGTAGTTTTATTTTAAGAAATATCAATAATTTATAGGTTATAGATATATATATATTTTTATATATTTTATATTGAATATATATTTTTGAAAGTCAATAATATATGTATGCTGTTTTCCATACCTTTCCTTTCGGATTAGTTAGTTTAAAATAAACATAGTCATAATATTCGCAAGTATCTCTCTTTGCACTTTATCTAAAATCTCATTTAAATATTGGATAAGGCATCTTTCCATCTTTTATTATATACTTTTAATTTTGTTTTTAAAGACTTCTCAAAAATCATCAGGATCATCATCTTCATCATCGTCCAGATCTTCGCCTGAATCACCCTCGGGATCTTCTTCAGATGGTTCCTATTCATCTTCTTGGTTCTGCTGAGCCCTCTGATTCGCTACTTGCCGATAAGCATTATTATTGCCTCCTTGGTTGGTATTTCTGGCTGCTTGTTCATTTCGATTCTGTTTGGACCTGGAGTCGCCCCGACTTACTCCTCTAGCGTCTTCGTCAGGAACCATCCCCAGAGCATCCTCAATTTCCACGTCGCCTCTTCTTTGAATGTCATCGTTATCCTTCTTGGCGATCATTTACCTCGCCTTCTGTGCGCGTCTGAACCTTTCGTCCTCTTCTTTATTGTATGCGTCCAGCTGTTACTCGAGAAAGTCGATGTTCCTGTATTTTTAAACGTACACTTGGTACAGCCTTTCGAGCTCGGCTTCGAGACGTTCATACTCATCCATAAATGCAGGCTTGACACTCACTAAACCTTTATATCTCTTCTCAGCCCTCTCAAGTTCCCCAGACTTCTTCTTGATTTTTTCGTCAAGGTTTTTCTGTTCTCGTTCCATATTTGAGACGTATTTAGTCAGTTATGCCATGGAATCATCTTGCTGTTTAATGATTTCCTTCACACATTTCTAAATGTACGCTTGGTCGTTCGAAGAGTCTGACCTCCCCATGCCGTCCAAGAAACTTAGGGCCTCCTGTCTGCTCTTTTTGAGCTCGGTTTCCTTCGACAAGGAATCGTAAAGTTTGGCACCCACTTCATTGATCTCATTGGCCAGAATCTTATGAGACTTGAGATTGGAAATCTTTGTCGGGAGCGAGAATGTTCCCGCTTCTTATTCTTCCACGGCAGTTGAATTGTATGCCTACCATAGTAAAATTAAATACATTAAATATATCGATTGACTAATTATAATGAAACCTTACCCTGTAAAGGACAGTTGTAATTTTCAACATCTCCTGTACTGCACTACCATCAGCCTGGTAAAGCTT
>JAHDVE020009169.1:0-26206 GCA_022606495.2 Halesus radiatus | reverse complement strand
GTCGTCCTTTACTAAAGTTGGTGACTTTAGGAAAGGATGACCGGATGGTCGAACCTTGGCGTTGGCGTTTTTAGTGTTGGGCCGCCCGCTCATGTGGAAGCTACTTATATGTTAGCAAAAATCATACAGATATGAGGTTTGTCGTAGTAATTTGTATTTTTTTTAAATGCCAAAAGGTGGCAATCAAATCTCAATTGAAAAAATGGACTTGCATAAATTAATAATTAAGGTGTATACCATTTAGGATCATATATTATTATTTTATGTAATTATTGAATGCGATACATTACTCGTGTTTGTTATAAACCAGTTGCCACTTAGCCCTCTTCTCTTACAAATTGGTAATTTTTAGGGCGAATCACAGACTGGTGAAAGCAAATGAAAGTGTCTCTGAGAAGTTTAATTCCTGCATAGTTTTAACCACATAGCTTTGAAAATCCAAAATTATTGATTTAGTATTATTTCTGTATCAATTACAATATATTATATAAAAATTTTGTCTATAAGTAGAAAGCAGAAGATGTATCAATATTATTTTCTCTATACATTGCAACAAAAATAATGTAGCTTTCTATAAATAATAATTAAGAAAGTTTTTTTTTTTTTTTAGAAAAAGTGTATTTGAAAAATAATTACACAATATTGTTGATACACTTGTTGACTATTTTTCCACATAATCGCCATCCCATTCAATGCAAGCTTTTTTATGCCCACCTCGAAAAACTCTCCCGCCAGCTCCTTCCCCCACTTCAGAACCTCTTTCTACACCTACTCGTCAGTTTAAAATTTAATTCCACCCTTGTGTGCCAGGTAGGTGGTGAAAAGATGATGATCTGAAGGCGCCAAGTCAGGGGAATATGCACGGTGGTTTAAAACATTCCAACCAAATGAGTCCAAGAGCGCCTTGGTGGCTAAGACTGTGTGAGGACGGGCGTTGTCGTACAACAAGCACAGTTCTCTCGTCAGCATTCCCCTCCTTTTGTTCTGAATACTCCTTTTGAGATTTTTTAGGGTTTCACATATCGTTGTGCATTGATGGTCTCCCCCTGAGGCAGAAATTCGACCAAAATGATGTTTTTTCGGTCCCAAAACACTGAGGCCATGATTTTTTTGCCCGAAATTGTGGTTTTGAATTTTTTGGCAGATGAGGAATTAATATGACGCCTCTGTGACAACCGTCTTTTTATCCCAGGCGTGTAATGAGCCACCCACGTTTCATCTCCAGTCACAATAGAGCTCAGAAAATCCTCACCTTCCAATTATAGTCGCTCAAGAAACTTGCGGACGCTATTGACCCGATGTTCAGCTGTTTTGGGACCCATCTTGCGCACAATTTCCTGTATCCCAGCGTTTCTGTGAGTGTCTCGTATAAAAGAGTTCTGGAGAGTTGTGGAAACATCGCAGAAATTTCATCCACTGTCAATCGACGGTCTTCACGAACAGTTTCCTCAATTTTTTGCACCAAGTTATCAGTCGAAATGGAAAGTCTTCCCCTCGTCTGTCCATGAACATTTGTTCTGCCTCCACTTAACTCCCTACACCACTTAAACACACAACGAGTGTGTTTAAGTGGTGTAGGGAGTGTGTTCACAATACCTTCGCCGTAAACCGTTTTGATTCGCGAAAAAATTTCGGTAGGTGTTATTACTTCCGTTGGTAGGAAGCGGATCACAGCACGTGGCTCGCGCTTGGCGGGATTTCTTACCGACATCTTTCACGCGACTCGACACTACAACCTGAGTTTACTGTGTTCCTGCGTTGCTCGCTCTGGTCAAGAAATCCCCCTCTATCACTTTGTGTTGCCAACCCTCAAAAAACAAAAAAAAAAACACAACCCGTTATAATAACTATCGAGCAATCTTTGTAAGTAGCACCAAATCTTGTCGTTCAACACAGCACCTTCACACCATTTTAGCCGATAATATCCGAACAAGCAAAAACTATATAGTCTAGAAGTAGGTCCAGGCTAAAATTTTAGTCTTGACCTACTTTATATTTTTACAAAATGTTGGTTTATTACAAAGTATTAGATGAGGTTTTTGGAGTCAAAATGTTGTACTGAATTTTTTTAGTATTATATGTGCATGTTTTATCAATAAAAGTTTCTTAAAAAAGCATTTGTTTTAATTACACCTCATCCATCCTTGATCTCTAATTAAGTGGTTGCATGGCTTTGGCCTGCATTCTACCACTGTAAATATATCACTGTCAACGAACTAGTGATGAGTCGTTCATGACCATGCCGCATAATTGTGATGACTATTTTTGAAGTGCTGTGAGCGTACAACTCCTGGAAAACCGTACCACAGCACAATTGAGCCGTGACACTTTTCTTTTTTTTTTCTTCACTTTATATATTGTTTTACAATTCAATCTTCTTCTTCATATGGTGGAGAGTCGGTGGAGGTCATAGTGGGATGTTGAAGTTATTCAGCCAGTCTACGGCATAGGGAGTCACTTGGTTCAGCACAGATGTGCCATAGGGAAAATGATAATAATTGGATGATTTGTATAGTGCCGTTTTTGTAAAAAATCACCTCTAGGGCACCGTACAAATATTACTTCCTATTCTTTATCTAATTATCTACAAACAGATACAGAAAAACATACTTTTACCTGGCAGGTCGCTTCAGATGAACACAGTTTTATTAGAAAATTAAAGCATAAAGATATTTTTACAGTTGCTATTTTATCCTCCTTTTCTATTGATGTTACCTTATTAGAAGATTGGTGGCAAAAAAGAGTTGGTATTTATTTGAAATGTTTATAATTTTTAGGACTGGAGAATATTTATAAAATGACCTTAAAAAGCAAAAGAAGTTTTTAATAGATATTTTTTTTTTTTTACACATTTAGTTATTTACAGTGTTGCGGGCTGTGCACGCATTTGTGCACCGATGCATGATTTTTTAAAACTTATTCTATAAGTGACTTTAGGTAAGCACTAACCCGCTAGCCTAGCTTAGCAATTTACGTGTGCATTTCTTCAATTTATGGATATGATTGTCTGAAAAGATGAGTTTTAAGTTTAGTTCTGAATTCTGTTGAGTCTTTGATCATTCTTAAGTCATGCGGCAGTTCATTCCAGGCTTTAGGTCCTGATACTCTAAAAGCACGATCACCAATCTTAGTATTAGTTAGGTGTGCGCTTTGGTTCCTTCAACCTTCCAATAGCTGATGACACTCCTGACCTAAGGGTGGACTGCTGTGAATTGGTATTTTCAGGAATACACAGTACTGATAAGTATGCCGGAGCCATTCCGTTAAGTGACTTAAATACCATCCAGCAGAGCTTGAACTGGATTTTGAGATGCTCTGAAATGTGAGAATATTTAGATACGCCGGTGATAAGTCTTGCTGCAGCGTTGAAAACTGATTGACATTTGTTAATTTGGTATTTAGGGAGACTTGCATATATTCCGTTGCAGTAATCTAGACGTGACACAATGTACAAATTGACAAGCAGTTTAGTCGCCTCTGTTGGCAGGGTTCTCCGTAATGCTTTAATTTGCCTTAATTGAAAGAACCCTGTACTTACAGTTCTGTTTACTTGACTTTTAAGGGAAATGTCTGCACCCAGATTGACACCGAATAGTTTGACATACGTCTTCGGAGTAATGTCACTTCCTGTAATATGTATTGAGGAGTTATCAATGATATGCTGACGTCTGCTTGTGGCAGTTCAGAGAAACTCAATCTTCGACGGATTCGCTTCAATCTATTTGAGGTCATCCAACGAGTAATTGTTTCTAGACACTCGCAATGCGAGTTTTTAGTCTTTCTATTTCTTCTGGTAAGCAGTAAAAAATAAACTTGCTGGTCGTCAGCATAGCAGTGGGATTTAAAACCAAACGATTTGATTATTTTAGCTACATTATTTGTGAGAAGGATGAAGAGCAGTGGGCCCAGAACAGACCCCTGGGGTACTCCGGATGAAAGGGTTGTATAATTTGATTGGTTTTGCCCCATCTTCACTGCTTGTAAATGATTGGTTAAATATGATGTCAGTCAATTCTTAACGCCACAGATTAAACCAAGGATTCTTCTAATCGTGTAATAAGAAAATCGTATCAAAAGCGGCAGTCATGTCTAAGACTGAAAGAAGTGCCAGCTTACCCAACTCGATGGCAAGAATTATATCCGACAAAACGCCTAGTAATTCCGTTTCTGTTGATTGGAACCTTCTGTATGCAGATTGGTATTTAGTTAACAATTAAGTGACTTATTATTATCTGTAAAGCAGTAATTTTTCTAAGATTTTAGATATAAATGGAAGATTTGAAACAGGTTGGTATTTCGAAAGATCTGCAGCGTCCAATTGCGCTTCTTTTAGTAATGGAGTTACAACAGCTGATTTCAGTGATTTTGGGAAATCACCAACGTTAAGTAATTCAATTATTAACCTCGCTAGGACTAAACCTGTATCAAGGTTAACTTTTGTTTCATATGACCATCGATGCATATTGTATAAAGACAAAGTTCCATGACATGAAGGATCAGTCATCAGCCTGCTAATGAATGAACCGATTACAACTCTCCAGGGTGGCTCGAAGTTCATCCTCACAATAGTAATGGAAAATGCACATAGAAAATGCAGTGTTGTTCCACTGCCTGAGGAAAGGGGATAAATCGCAAACATCGTTTCCGCCTCAGGATCCGCCAGAGGAATCCACGGCTGTGATGGATATTCCATATAATATTACTAACAATTTCATTTCCAAGAATACAGCTAAAATGCAAATAGCATGTGAGAGGAAGTTATTTAAAAAAAGTTGTTCCAATACAAGCAGCCAGCTTTGTCCTCCGAACCTATGAATAAATCCACAAGGCGTAATAAGAATACAGAATAAATAATAACTTAACTGAAAAGGCTCTGATAAACACAAACTCAGTAATAAAAAAACTCAGTAATAAAGAATAGCCACATGAAAGGTAATTACTCTAACTATGGTTAACAAACCTTTGGGACGCCGAGCACCCGTGATCTAATACTTCGGTAGTGTGCAGAGGGTAAATTTGGGTGCCGCCCGCCAAAGTCTATCTTCGCTTGCTTGTGTTTAACAAAATTATGTTTTTGTAAATTGTACTGTCTTAAGAAATAATGTGTTCATACATTTATAAAAATTGTATATATCAAGCATAAGTAAAATAGCTTCCTATATTCAGAGAAATAATTTTTTGAGATTGCTGATGGATTCGCCAGTGTTCAACGGATACAAATTTTACATATCCGATGGGTAACTTCAGCTCACTAAAAGTTAAGAAAGATTGTTTATTTATTTAAAAAGATAAATACATCACAGATGCTCGAAAGCATTCACGCATGTCTACGATGACGCATCTTGAGATAAGGTCCTTTGTTCTCATTTGTTTATATAAAATCACCGTACTCATACGCTTATGCTGGGAGTCATAGGAGCCATGGCACACTGCCATATTGCCAGCTCATAAGATGTGCATCGTTCAATTGAATCATGACAATATTGTGCTGGTCCAATGAATCCCACTCTTAAATGAGTTATAACCCATCACTACAACGAACATGGAGGGATCCTGATGAACTTACGAGTCACAGTTGTTAAGTGTTTTATCTGTTATTGACATTCAGCATGATGTAAGTTTGAGAGGGACTACAAAATAATAAAAATAATGATTTATTCAGATATAAAAATTTATTTAATACTCAGCCGGCCATATTAATAGGACACAAGTACTACAATATTTTATCAATGACCATTCAAATTTATTCATTTATGAGTTCAAACAAGCTCATAGGAGAAGAATGAAGTAGTAAACCATTTCACTATAGCAAATCTGTAACACCTCCATTACAGGCACTCTTTCCTTCCCAAAAGCATGACTTGAGTGGTTTCACATATTGTGTGTGTGAAACCACTCAAACACAAGAGTTCATTACTTAAATTTTTTTATGAACCATATCTCGTGTAATAATATGGCAGATTGGGTTTGGTCTATTCACCCAGTCCTAACTAACTAATTAACCATCACGCCATTTCTCCGCAGGGGTAGACAGAGAGGACGAACCACCAAACGACTCGATCTCTGACTCAAGTATTTGATTCACTTGATCGTGCCATGTCTTCCTCGGGTGTCCCCAGCTTCTTCCATTCACATTCGCATCATACATTCTTCTTACACCATCAAAGCGTCCCTTTCTTAATCTTACTCATTATGCTTACATCAGCCTTGCATTCTTTACGAATCTCAAAATTTTTCACACGATCATACATGGTTTTACCACACATTGGTCTCAGAGATCTCATTTATAGGGCATTCAGTTTACTTTCATCCTTTCTCTGCCAATTTCACGCCTCACTGCCATACATCAGGGTTGGTATCAGCACTCCATTGTGGACTGCCAGCTTCGCTTCTTTGAACAACTTTTTGTTAGCGCCAACCGCGTTCAGTCCTCCATTAATGGAGTTTCCTGCATTCACCCTTCTTTCGATATCCCTATCAGTCTTTCCATCTCTCGTAAACATACTTCCCAAATATACAGACTCATCGACTTGCTCTAAGTATTCGTCATTCACAACTATATTGCACACTGTTTTCGTACTCTCTCTTTCAAACGCCATGACTGGGGAGGGATTAAAGAATTAAAATCAATAAATGTATGAACTGATCTGTGAAATATTTTCTACTTGTGCTTGTAGGCTAACAGCTCTCTAGTATTACATGAGCAATACATGATTCTAGCAATTCCAGGTTTGGCTCTTGGGTATATTCATTGGGCAGTTCACAAAGGCATCACGAAGCGGTACCGCTCCTAGATATTGCGAACTCAACCAGTAGGCGCCTATCTCTGTTGATGTACTTCCTTTTTTGGTTCATTGGGGGTACTTGTATGTTGGTGCTACTCATGGGCAGTTAATCGCACTTTAGCCCAATTTTCCCAAAATTACTCAATTGATGATATCATTAAGCATGATTTGAGTGGTTTCACAGATTGTGAAGGATGCGAACACAAGACTTCAATGCATTTCTATTAATTTTTCCTGCTGTATGAACTGATCTGTGGAATATTTTCTACTTATGCTGGTAGGCTACCAGCTCCCAGGTATTACGTGAACAATGCATGTAGCAATTCCAGGTTTGGCTCTTGGGAATATCCATTAGGCAGTTCACGAAGAGCTTCCAGGTTCCATTCCTGGGAAATAGGGGAGCACACCACCAAGCTCCTCCGGGTACTGCTCCTGGGCATTACAAAATCAAACGGTAGGCGCCTATCTCCGTTGATGTACTTGCTTTTTAGGTTCATTGAGCACACCTGCAGAAGCAACCTGTATGTTGGTGCTACCCATGGGCAGTTTATCGCACTTTAGCCCAATTTTCCCAAAATTACTCATGAGGACAACAAACTGTTACGTTTGACCATATCATTAAGCATGATTTGAGTGGTTTCACAGATTGTGCGTGTGAAGGACGCGAACATGATAGTTCATTACATTCCTATTAATTTTTCCTGCAGTTTGAACTGATCTGTGGAATATTTTCTATTTATGCTGGTAGGCTACCAGCTCCCTGGTATTACGTGAACAATGCACGTAGCAATTCCAGGTTTGGGGCAGTTCATGAAGAGCTTCTGGTTCCATTCCTGGGAAATAGGGGAGCACACCACCAAGCTCCTCCGGGTACTGCTCCTGGGCATTACAAAATCAAACGGTAAGCACCTATCTCTGTTGATGTACTTGCTTTTTAGGTTCATTGACCACACCTGCGGAAGCAACCTGTATGTTGGTGCTACCCATGGGCAGTTTATCGCACTTTAGCCCAATTTTCCCAAAATTACTCATGAGGACAACAAACTGTTACGTTTGACCATATCATTAAGCATGATTTGAGTGGTTTCACAGATTGTGCGTGTGAAGAACGCGAACATGATAGTTCATTACATTCCTATTAATTTTTCCTGCAGTTTGAACTGATCTGTGGAATATTTTCTATTTATGCTGGTAGGCTACCAGCTCCCTGGTATTACGTGAACAATGCACGTAGCAATTCCAGGTTTGGGGCAGTTCATGAAGAGCTTCTGGTTCCATTCCTGGGAAATAGGGGAGCACACCACCAAGCTCCTCCGGGTACTGCTCCTGGGCATTACAAAATCAAACGGTAAGCACCTATCTCTGTTGATGTACTTGCTTTTTAGGTTCATTGACCACACCTGCGGAAGCAACCTGTATGTTGGTGCTACCCATGGGCAGTTTATCACACTTTAGCCCAATTTTCCCAAAATTACTCATGAGGACAACAAACTGTTACGTTTGACCATATCATTAAGCATGATTTGAGTAGTTTCACAGATTGTGCGTGTGAAGGATGCGAACACAATAGTTCATTACATTCCTATTAATTTTTCCTGCTGTATGAACTGATCTGTGGAATATTTTCTGCTTATGCTGGTAGGTACCAGCTCCCAAGTATTATATGAACAATGTATGTAGCACTTGCAGGTTCAACTCCTGGGTATATTCATTAGGCAGTTCACAAAGCCCTTTAGCTCAAACAGTTGGCATTTCTCTCTATTAATGTACTCCCTTTCTGGGTTCAGGCGCATCTGCAGACAAGCTGTATGTTGGTGCTACCAGTTTTAGCGAGATAAGACGGTATCTAATAAACGATGCTGATAATGTACGATATTATTTACTTACGATACCTTCACGTGTTGTAACTTTAGCGAAGATTTTCCAGTGTTACTCATGACGACAAAAACCCTTAAATTGGTTCAAATTATTATGATGGTGGCACGAAATATGACACCCTGCATCGACAACCTTTTTGAGCAACACAATTTCCAGGCAAAGCTTTTATCCAAAATATCTGAAATGGGACAAAGAAAAAATTAAAACATATTCTGTTAACTTGAACATTCAAATAGATTATTATCAAATCTATAGTTCAATGGCAGGACTATTGAGAAAATATTTATTATTTATTAGTCTCTGTTTATCGTATTTGCCAAAGAATAAAAATAACTCACCTGTCTGGGACGCCATTTTATTCAGCAGCATTGATATTGATACAATTACCAAAGGATGAAGACTTTTCTAGATATTGTGTAGGACGTTTATTCTATATATGAGCTGTAGGTAAAACCAGAACTTTAAAATTGCTGCAAGTGAGGGGTGGGCCGAGAAAAACTGAAAGAAACGCAGGGGGCAGATCTCTGATCTGATATTTAAATTCTGGAATCTTTCTGCCTACAGGGCCGACACGTGTTTTGCCTGCAGTGCCGACACGTGCAGACTAGTGATGTAGTGACGAGTGTGATAGGAGTAAGTCGTTCGCGAACGAGCCGGCTCAGTGTTCCGGATCTTCATACAGATTTAAAAATCCGGCTCGAGAAGAACGACTTCACGGCTCACGGCTCTTCGCGATTCGCAGATCTTTGCGAGACCCGGTGAACTGGTGAGCCGAGTGAGCCGGTAAGCTGAGTGTCTGAGTGACCCGGTGATCCCCGAGATCTTTGTAATTTACGGATCTTCTTTCGGCTCTCATATCACTACTGATCTGGGTTGATCGTTCGATCGCATACACAGTACATTATTATTATACGTCATAATATAGAGATTCATAATTCTAACGCTTCTGTCATGGCGTCAGCGCTCCCGTTACATTTTTTTGTTAATTCTAACAAGAACAAGGTTGAGCTATTAACAATAACGTGGATCATTAAAAGCATCATGTTCATTATTAATTGTTTTTGTGTTTAATTCGTAGAACTCAGTTTATTTATATTTTTAAATTTAATGTAAATCAAATTTAATATTATTATTATTATTAAGTTCTGCAGGCATTTTTAGTTTTTTTATTATTGTGACAGCTGTTTCGGCGTGTAAGGCCATTTTCAAACTGTGGTTAATCCCTATTGTGACGACTTATTTTTATGATTTTATTTACACCCACTCCTTTTCAATTTTGACGGGTTTTAAAAAAAAATAATGATATAAATCATTATACAGTAATGTTTGCTGTGGGTATAAAGCCGGGTCTCATGCAATTTATTTTCAAAACATTTCACTAAAACAACATATAGTGCATTTTATTAATACTATGCACCAATTTGATTTTGTAATAAATAACAAAATCGACAACAAATTATTAACGAATCTTTTTTCGAGGTTATAATTTAAAAACAAAACATCGGATAATTTCGATGATGATGAAAACAAAATGTCAAAGTCAGTAATAATTAACAAATACAAATGTATCCTGGGCACAAATTAACAAAAGAGACAAGAGCGCCCTCAGGGTGATTTTCCCACGAAAACGGCGCTATAGAAGTTATTATAATTACAGGAGGGCCGACGGAGAGGGCATGGTACGGGGGAATGCGAACCGTCATTCAATCGAGCCGGATCACCGAACCGATACATTACAGAGAGTTGATTTAATGATTTGGCTCACTAAACAGTGCCGCTTCACCCACCACTACTACCATGTGATGATACCACTCTAGACTCTAGTGATGGTATGCCCAAAAAAAATTCCCTCGTTTTCAGATCAAAATTTCCTAGGTAATAGGTACCACCTTAACACGTCTGAAAATCCTTTGCCGAAGGAGGGGGGCAAAAACTAATTAAATATATCGACCTAAGCAAACGTTGATAACACAACATGAAACTTGAACACGAGAATGTTTTTTTTCACAGCTGCAGAAAACAAATGCTGCAAAATTCGAAAAAAAAAGCCATTTTCATGCTATAAGTGCAACATAATTCTTGCGGTCGCATAATTCGGTTCACTCTTAAGTTAAAAACTAGTCTCATATTCCGATGCAAAAATAATATTCTAGTAAATAACCAAATGCTCCAAAAGTCGGAAGAAAACCATTTGCCTGGTCTGAGTGCAATGCAATTTTAGCTTGTGAACTCACAAGAGAAATCTCGGAACACAAGACTGACTTTAAAATCAAAATGGGGGGTCGTGTGCTCACGCAATTCGATGGAAACCATTCTTGTTTTCCGCGTGCAATGTACTTTTTACTTGCGGGCTCACAAGCAAAATCACTTTTAAGTTAAAGTTAGTGTTGCGTTAAGAATGCTGCTAAAATCGAGAAGGGAACCCATGTGCTGACGCAATACGAAGGAAACCATTCTCGTATTCCGTGTGCAGTGATTTTCTAGTTACTGACCATAAGTTGCAATATTCGGAGGAAAATCGTTTTCGTGTTCCGAGTGTAGATATTTTTTGTTGCAGACCATATTCTGCAAAATTCGGAACAAAACCATTTGCGTATTTCGAGAGCAAATAATTAGAACAAATAATATAACTCTCAACCAAAATCGCTCTTAAATTAAAGTCAGTCTTGTGTTCCGAATGCTATAAATTCTAAATTCTGAAAACCATTTGTGTGTTCCGAATATATTTTTAAATTGAGTTGGACTTATGTGCTGACGCAATTCAGTGAAAACCATTATCGTGACTTGAGTGCAGAAAACTTGTTGGAGAACATTTTTTTTCGCCCCTAGATTTAGGGAAATTTCCCTAAACATTACCCATCACTGATTCCGGCCAGTCGGGCCAGTATTGGAATATATTGATTTTTTTATAAATTGCGCACTATGTACTGACAGCAACTGGTGTTGCCAGTTGATAAATCAAATGTTGTTTTCAACCTACCCACATGGAAAAACTAGGGGCTCTTTGTAACACATTATTTATATCCTTTGTGAATTTGTGTAAAAAAATAGACATAGATACTCAAAAAATAATTTATATGTCTATAATAATGCGGCTCCTGTAAAAATTAAATCCTCTGTAAAATACATTACCTTCTATATAACGTTAGGTTGCTTTGAGCACTTTTTGCTTTATTTTTTTAATTGGCCAAGTTTCGTTTCTGAGCGTCGAATATTATATTAATCATTTTTATATATTTACATGTTATGCATTATAAAAGATTGGTTTAGAATTTTTTACATCGGATACTTCCAATATTTTTACAGTAACTTTTTTTTATTTAGTAGTATTTTTTTTATTTAGTACTTACTCTAAGCATGAAGGCAGACGCACCAGTTTTGTCGGCCAGCTGTTTCAGTGAGGTGACACATGCACCGAATTGTACCGGCTATCGGTCGGTTCTCACGGAATTCTCTGGCTACTGTATACAAGTCGGTTATGCATTAGCGTCCAATAACGAACGCATGCAGTGGAATATTGAATGTTATTTCTGACAGAATTTGCCCGGGCGCTCTCTCAAAAATAAGATTTATGACAGCGGAGGTCCCCCAGGAGTCCCTGCTCTCCTCCACCCTTTTCAATGAACATACACACGACATACCCCTCCCAGAAAACCACCATTCATACAAAGCTCTGTACGCAGACGACACTATTGTTTTGGTTAGATACAGTTCGCCCAGAATGATTATGCATCGCCTACAAGTAAACATCAACAAACTCCAATATTGACATGACAAATGGCGTATAGACGTGAACTGTTCAAAAAGCGTAGCCGTCTTCTTCTTTTGCAGAAGTAGAGGCAGGGCTCCCAAAAAAAACATCACTGAACAATGAACTCCCCATACACAAGACACAAATACGCCTCGTTATCACATACGCCTCCCTCATATGAGCCACTGCAAACACAAAGCGACTTGAAATATTCCAAAATTTAATACCCAGAAGACTTACCAAAAGCCTTTGGTTTGTCAGAAACAGCATACAGGCACGAAAATCCCTCCCCTAAAAACGCATATAGTCGATTTAACAAATCTTGCAAGCTTGCTTCAAATCCGAACCCAAGCATATCTTGTTTCGGGCACATAAGTCCCGACGACAACCCAACCTACCCTTCCCGATCTCCGTAATACCCCTTGATGTGTGGGCTCTAGAAAAAAGAATATATAAGATCAACTAAAAATACAAAAAAAAATAGTATTCCAATAACAAACAAAAAAATAACAAAAATAAATACCTGCCGACACTCAAAAAAAAAAAGATAGCATTAAAGCCCTATACGTTGTCATAGGCAGCCCTCACATCGGGTAGAAAAAAACTATCCCTCCAAGTAACCATCGACCTCAGTTCGCGAGAGAGAGATTGGATTCTCTGAAACAAGACGATACCACCGTTCTGACAGAATTAAAAAAAAAAAACTATGTGCATGAAAATATCGATCCCTCCCGATGAGAAACTAGATACAAATAAATTAATGTAAGCTCCGAAAAGATCATATTAAATTGTATTCGTGTTGATAAACTGAATTGTTCATCTTTGAACGGAATATTTATTATTTTGTTATCAGATTTTATAATTTGTTATCATATATTTTTTTATAAATTAATGTCAACTCGTTATTTTGAATAAGAATTTTAATTGCATTTATTTTCAAAAGAATTGTCATTTTTGTCAGCGCACAATAGTTGATTTTTGGAAGCGACAAGTCTTCCCGCCACCACCCCTGGACCAGTGGCTGACCTGCGCTGGCTATGCTTCCGGTTTGCATGTTTTGAAATTAGCACCGGCCGAAGGAAACCGGCGTGTCTGTCACCGAGCTAATAAAATAATGCAAATAGATAATTATTGAAAATAATATTATTATGTGTTTCAAAATAAAATTTCATCACAACCTTACTGATTACTGTAAAATAATTTATTTATACTCATAAGTGTCCACGGAAGGTGGGGTACGATCATAATAATTTTCTAATAAATAAATGCGAAGGGGTGCTTTTACGTTAACGAGAAAAAGATAATTTATTACTCTCTGGATATCACTGAGTCTCCACATAACATACTGTCCTGCTTCTCTCGCCCGCTTCGATAGTGGAAGACATCTCACCTCTCCATATTCTACTCTCCTCCAAAGAATCAAGGTAACCGCTCAATGGCTGCCATCAACATTTTGCTAATTGAATATTATATGGGATAATGAGAAATAAAATAACAGTCAGAGGAGGAAGGAATTGATAAACTGAAGAAAACATCTCATCGAGATGGGATGTTTGAAATAAGGGCTGAAGAAATTTAATGCCCGTTACTTCAATGCTTCAGCCAGTGACAGTTTTCTCCAAAGAGCATTTGTGCAGTGAACTCCAGTGCATTTTGGATAATAAAATAAATAAAATGTTAGAAGGAGGCAGTTTAGGTTGTGCGAAAGGGCTAGGAGGGGCGAATCTAATGTATATTGTGGTTTTCTACTGAGGTTAAAACAGTCGAGGCCTCGAGCTTGTAAATACACGTATTTTGATGCAAAATTTTCGGGACCTCGATGCTGCACTGTGAATAGCACAGCGGCCGGGGGTGTAAATTCGGTGCGCGTCCCATACAAAGGTACTCACACTTCACTCGCTGTTGATAGCGCCTCTCCTGACTGCGTCTTCTGCCTTTGACTTCGCTACCCCTTGAACCTCCGCCTTTTCCCGCCCCTGGATACCCGACCACAGCAGATCACAAAATAAATGAAAGTTGAGATCGTTCCCCCTTGCATAGGGATCGATATTTGGATATCCCGGAATGAGCCAGATACCCTGGACATCACGGCTATCATCGGACTTGATCGGCGTCCCCTATCTACAGTCTATGTGAGGGATAGACGTCCCTTATATTTGTATTATATTTTTACCACACTTTAAACAGTGCGCCATTCAAATTCTGTGAAAAAAAATCAAACCGTTTGAGTAATACTGCTCAAGAGCGAGTCTGAAATTAATCCCATATGTTATGCAATATGAATTCAGAACATGATATGGGACTTTTGCCCTAAGAAATAGTTCATACAACACATACCAGTGGCACTAGAGTGGTAGATATACAAACCTTGGGAACCCACTAGCTGATCAGGTGTGCAGCAACTATGAGATTTGATAACATCAAATTCGTAACATTATAATTACAAATACATATGTAAGTAAATACAGCCAATGCCAGTTTGAAAAATCTTGACTAATTCATTCTGGAAAGAGCCTCTGTTATGGCTGAAAATACAACTGGGTTTACCTGATTAAAAAAATTAAATAAAAACAATCTTTGTTTTAGGATTCACTATTTATTTATTCCATAAATATTGTCAATTTCGTAAACATTTAAGGAAATGATTCTCCCGCTGATTTTCTTTAACAAAAAAACTACCTGAGGATGATAAAATTGTGTTTTAATTTTGACTTAGTCAATCCCGTGCTTAAAAAAGATCGTATTTGTTTATTTTATTGATAGTAAATAATTACTATTCAATAAAATAACTCCTGAATGTTGAACACGTGTCTTTGAATCACATTATGTATCTAATTTTACTACTGACACTGAAGTCTAGTGGTTAAGAACTGCTAGCATTAATGTATTATTATTTGGTTCTGCTATGCATAATTCTAAAAAGACTGAAATGCCCAACTGAAAATTAGTACTTAGGCGGTTTACCATAAATAACTTTAATGGTGGGCATAATAATAATTGGAAAGAATGTAACGATAGAGAAATCCAGCAAAGGTTTTACACTTTCATGGATATAACAAATAAATAATAATACATGTATGGTTAACAATATCACCTCTGCTGATCCAAGAGTTGTACCGGCTAGAATAGTTTAAACAATTTAATAAATAACAAGCATATTATTTGTATAGCCAATAAAAATTAATGCTCCAGATATAATAAATACTTTAAAAATAAACGAATTAAGAACTGTACAGTAACTGAAGAACATAGATCTCTACAAATCTATTAGCAAATATGATTTAAACATCATATTTGAAATATACTTAACAACTATGTTGGCTATAAGTTCTATGCGCTTGTACAATAGTTAAGTTGTCATTTAACGTGACTTCTTCCCTCTCGATGATTAGTTTATAGTTTAAGTGTCTTCATGAGGGCGTCTGTGGAGTAGGACTTAGGCCTCTCGATGGGGAAGCCGAGGGCACGGGACCAGACGAGTTGGGCCAACACTCCGAGAGCGCGGGACACTCCGAACAGCACGGTGTAGTAGTTCATCTCTTTCATGCCATAATACTGAAACAGATACACAATCTCTATGAAGAGAACAGTTACATAAAAACTATAAATAGGAGAAGGTTGGGAAATCATTCTCCAAATTTAAAGCAATTCAATTTGGGTAATGCCGCCCCGGGAATCTTTCATTGGATAAGTAACACCTATGCCAAATGTCACCCTGAGTGGTTCACTACGTTTGGTGACTTAACAGGGGTGCCATTTCATGGGGTGACATTTGTCCAGGTCTTAACAGCGGACGCGTCTGCCCACCAGCTACGTGGAGGGATGGATCGGGAGGACGGTTGAGGGAGACCCCTTGACGTCTCCAGCCAGACTATCTCGACCCATCGCCTTGCACCAGTGGGAGGGATGGATTAATACGTCCATCACCCCTGCACAAACTGACCTCCAGGTTCCTACCCACCCCTCATACCTTTTTCCTTCCCTGAACTTCCTCTTCCACTTTACCTTAAAAAGACCCTCCACACAGCATCTCCAAAGATGATGTCCTGTGTGGAGTTAATATTAAAAAAAAAAACAGTTGATTTTGAGCAACATGGAATCCCGATTATTGAAAGTTATCTCATCTACTACAAACAGATAATGTGCCATATATGATTGAAGCCTAAGTAAATGAAGAAGCAAGTGTAGGTATCCTGGCTGGATAAAATATGACCAAACACTTCACGAAAGAATTTCTGTTGTTTTGATCAGATGAGAAAAATCAGAATACCTAAGTAGCATTACGCATACCTAACGACAAATAGTGCAAAGAGTCAAGTAAAATGAAAAATATGTAATAAAAATAAGTCTCTTTGAATACTACATACCTGGAGAAGTACTCCTGAGTGAGCGTCCACATTGGGCCATGGGTTCTTCACCTTGCCCAGCTCAGTCAGGATTGGGGGAACCACCTTGTAGACGTTGGACACCAGACGGAACAGCTTGTCGTCGGGCAAATGCTTCAGGGCAAACTCACGCTGGCAGGTGTACCTAATCAAATAGAAAACACAATTCAATGAAAAATTGAACAAAACCGTTATTGTGAACAGATGAAAGCAAATTCGTGGCCGTGGAATTATGAGAAACTGATAGATTTTTTTTCATAAGTAGATTTATTAATAACTGATTACACAAATTGTTCCTTAAATAAATTATGCCAATCTAATGGCTTTTAATCTTAGTACCGTAAGACACACTAATTTTCACCATCATACTAACATTGACCAACCAAAAATATAATTATTTATTCTTAAATGATTCCGGAGTTAAAAGACGAACATGGTACGAACACGTGTTCGAACAACAGCTGTTGAAGAAGTGACAGGCCATCTTTAAACAACAAAAAATTCCTTGAAATAATCGAGATATCTGTGGGAGTAGGAGTCATATAAGACTTATATTTTACTGAAGAGTCTGCAAATATTTACTATTTATTGATACATTTTTATAACTAATTTTGTGATGGAAAAATACCATTGGATGAGAGGTTTTTTTACACCAACGTTGACCGCGGTCAATGTTAGCACAAAGTGGTCAAAGTTTTCATAGTGCTTAGGAGTTAACTGCATATAGGGTTATTTTCTAGTAGTCAAAGTTTCACTCTTCTTTTTTTCTATTGCATAACGTTAGGAATCGAGTTGCCACAAAAAAGGAATTAGATCATTTGAAGTCTAGTAAAAAAAAATCATAAAATATAATAAAAAAAAGTTTCCAACACTTTTTTAATACTTTATTCAGATCTTTCTGTGACGAAACATGAGGAAATATTTCTGAAAATCTAGAAACTGGATTAAAAAAATCTGGAATATTTCCCTTTAATCGTGATGCATTTACTAAATGCTTACCCGATGGATAAACCGATATTACTGATCTAGATCAAATTTCTAATATAGTTTCAGATTGTGTTATTGACTTTCTTCAGGACATGGGACATGTTCCAGAAACTAGCAGAATTCAGCGGAAAAGGGTAAACGTTGAGCCCGGAAGGAGCTTGGCGATGGAAGACTTTGATATAACTCAAAATAATGGAGATAAAAAACCATATACATAAAATGATGATAATGTTGACACAAATGCTTCTTGAATGTTTTCATTTTGCAAGAAAGTTATTGAAATGTCAATGGCGTTGTCGGATGACGAAACTTCTGATGACAATGGGCAAATGTCATGATAGCTCTGATAATTGGATAGAAGATAGAATATTTGACGGCCTCCATGGTCGAGGGATAAGACTCTCGACTACGAATCCGAAGGTCGCGGGTTCAAATCCCAGCATGCAAAGTAAATTTTATTTAATTAATTTGTGTTGTTTCACAATTAATTCATTTAAAAATAATATATATAGTATATTTGTGCACGTTCCAGAGAGGAAAATACTCCCAGTATCGCTCTGGTGAAAGACCACCATTTAGAATTGAAACGTTGCTTGAAAAGGCTTTTAGCCATGTTTGGTGACCAGATCTGAATAGCCAAGTATTCCCCATCTTCCTCTTCCCCTCCCCAATACCTTCAGCCTCACAACATTTCCCAATTGGGAATGCCATAGTCTCACTTGCTCCAGATGGTTGGGAGCAGTTGGGACTCTTGTGCGGTATTCATATAAAAAAAAAAAAAAATTTCGGATATTGGAGATAATAATACCGTTGATACCCAAACTACCAATCTTTATTAGATGGGGTAGTTTGGGCATATTAATTATTTATTTATAAATAATATTTATTAACGTACTTATTTCGAGTCTAGTCTCGTATGTAAGTATGCCTTTGTCATTGTTGCATTGCCAGCATATTGCACAAATCATAAAAATGTCAAGAGATGAACAGGAGTATTCAGTAAAATGTATGAAAAGAAGTGCGGAAAGATTTGTAAACCAAACAAAGGAATAATAGACAAGAAGCAATCTTGAGCAATCCTATCTCTATCAAACGTAACCTTGTTTTCCCGAAAAACGAGTTGGAAGGATGCGATGCTACATAATATGTGTTATAATGATTGAATAAAATCAATTTGTTTTATTATTATAATACCCTACTTTGCATTTATGATTGTATTTTTGTTAATTTTAAAGTAAGTGGTACTTTTTATTTTAATAAAATATTAATAAGTAATAAATACTACAGCATTTTTTTATCAAGATACCCTAAAATCATTTGGTAAAATACTAAATTTAAAATCCTGCACAATAGTAAATCAATTTCAAATTGTATCAAACGCTGACTCCTAGTAAGTATTACATACAAAATGTGGGAAGTTCCAGCTACTTACTGGTCAATCTTTGAATAAGTGAGGGGGGGTAACATTGACCAGCCTTAACCTCTTCGGGCCCACGGTATCATATACAATACTCAAGATATATTTCATAAATATTCTTTGCTGATAATGTTTATCAACCCAGACCCGAAGTATTAGATAAAGTAGGCATGTCAGTAAAACAGATCCCTACTTTATCCAATACTTCGGGTCTGAGTTGATAAACATTATCAGCAAAGAATATTTATGAAATAGATTTTGAGTATCGTATATGAGATACGGTGGGCCCGAAGATTAAAAGTAAGTAAGTTAAAAGTAGGTTAGTAGATAGGTGATAACTATTTTGATACGATTATTAAATAGATTTAAAGTTCAAAACTGGTCAAAATTAGTGTGTCTTGTGGTACCTAATTAGGGAGAAATTCAGATCAAAAAAGGAAGGAATCATTGTGTGTTGAGCGCAATAAAGTTTTTGCTGATCAAAAATAACCGATAATAAAAAAAATAAGAATTATGGAAAATGTAGCTCAAAGATAGCAAGTTAAACTTGATGTTGATCTAACCTAGGATCTGTCTTCCTCAGCACAGCGTGTCCATAGCCAGGAACGACCTGTCCGGACTTCAGGGTCTTCCAGATGAACTCCTTCAGCTGCTCCTCTGTGGCATCTTCTCCGACTTGCTTGCTCAACTTCTGGAGCCATACGAGCACCTGAAATTTATCCTCATGTAAGACAGTGGTACTTTGACGAATGTTTGGTGTTGTATGTGATGATATTTTACACATTTAACCATATAAAGAACTATTTTATAAAAGTTTTAATTAGTTTTATGACACTAAATACTATCCAGTAGAAGACAGTGAAGCTGTGGATACCTCGTAGCACAAGTAAAGAGGAAAAAATCGTTTGATAGAGAAATATAGTAACTGCTGGTGAAATGGGGCAATCAATAAAGGACTGCATATGAATACATAACCTCTTTTGACTACTAAATCAATTAAATTGTGCATCTTAGAAAGTGTTTAGGGGGATAATCTTTCGCATATTGACCAAGGATAGGTACTGAAATGCCATTATGGTCGCTATTGGTTAGTTCTAGTTGGTTAGCTAATAACTGTCTCAATGAACAACGTTGGATGTTAAAATTGACAAAAATTAGAGCTATTGTTTCATTTCTAAAAAAAAAGATTCCCAAGTTACGAATAGCCTGACAATATTCGAAGTCCTCCTGCTTCCATCATTATAAGTGGAAAAATTTGCTTGTGCATGGAGGCTAGTAGGGAATTGAACGCACAACGTCCGAGTGGGAACCTGACGTATTTGTATACTTAGCTACTAACCGGTGTGAAATAAAGACGTTTGAAGTTTTGTCTTTACATTTTTAATGTTTTAATGTTCCTGTAAAAGGACCTTTATAATTACAGATGAGGTGATATGAGAGTAAGTGGGTTTGTGTGCTAACCTCTTGGTTGGCTAAGCCGTGAAGGGGACCAGCCAGACCGTTCATGCCAGCGGCGAATGACAAGTAGGGGTCACTAAGGGCAGAGCCCACCAGATGCACGGTGTGGGCCGACACATTTCCGCCCTCGTGATCACTGCAAACAACGCACGCAACAACATGGTACATTAGCAGACGCAACAATATAGGCATACCACTGACAGCTGTATTGTTACCTCTCCCTCTTTTTCATAAACGACGCATGTTACAGAAAGAGTGGTTACAACGGAGCTCTCAGTGGCAGAAATTTACATATTCAATGTATAAAATTCGCATAAGTGTTTATGTTCCATGGAAAAACTGTTGTCGTCAAATATTTTTTAAATTATTTTTATCAAAATTTGATTGCCCATCTTGTATTTTAATGATATATTAGGTTGGGACATAATTAACAATCAATAACAGATTTGTAAGCGTATGGTAAAATCATTGTTTTATATGCACCAAATGTAAAATTTTGGTACAGAGGAAGGTTATTACAATAAATGTACAATATCATGTAGTTTCATTCACAATAAAATTAAATTAAAATACCATATTGAAGTCCAACAGTTTCTTCACTTCACATGAATTGAAGTATTTAAGCAACATATACATATTGTCACAGGAGAGCAATACTGCTGAAACAGCTACTAACGAAGCAACTTTTAATGACACATCGGTGTACCTTGATTCTGTAGTTCTACAACAAATAAATGCATTACCACTTGTTTAAATTTACTTTTTTTTAAATTCAAAACAGTAATCATTAGTTTCTTGTGAATTCTTTGTCTGTTACAGAAGAATTGCTTTCCTGCATTTTCGTTATTACAATGGCGTATTATCGTTGACCTTACATTTTTATAATAATGAGAATCGCTGCAAGTTGTCAAAAGAAATACCAAACTGAATGCACCAAATACGCAAATTACGCAGAATGAGACATGACATGGCGAAGCAAGTTTAGATTACGGTAAAAGAAAAAATGGTGTATTTATTTAATATTTATTTGGGAAAAATAATTGATATAATTAAGAAAATTCAGCTCATGTTGAACTGCGAGCATGATTATTCGGAGATAAATTAATTTTTTTGCAAACATTATGAAAGAACACGCCTCTATGGTTCAACATGAGCTTTACAGTTCATTTTGTATTAGATTATTTGTGTAAAAATTATTTTAAAAAAATCACAGATTTTGTATCACAATAAATTAAGCACCCTTTCACATCTTAATGTAAACTTACTATCAGTGTCACGATTTTATCTTCACATTACTCTTAGCCTCAAATAATGATTTATAAATTTATTTCATAAAATTAAACTAGTCTCGTTATGGCAATTGGAGATTGTCATAATTAGACATCACATTACATGCATTTTACATTTTTGCTGATGAGATTACGATGCTGGTGGCTGTTATGTTCCAAATTAAATTATTGAATAATTAACTGTATATTTAAGAGATAATTTACAATAAAGTTATGAATAACAAGCTCCTGTTAGACAAACTACATAAAAGTAGTTTATCGGGACTTTTTGCATTATATTTTTTGTAAAATGTTTTAAATTAATAATAAAAAAATAATCCAATAATTTAATTGGCAATATAACGGTCACAAGCGTCGTAATCTCGTCATCAAAAATGCATATAATCTGATGTCTAGTCATAATGTTCTCCATTCATTGTCAATGCCATTTTTAAATCTGTTCCGAAGAACACATAATTTTAAGAATTATCTTAAATACTATTTGTAAACACTGTATAATTTGTATATTTGGTGCTCTATTCGAGTAAAGATTGACAGTTCACTATGTTTAACTACCAACGAGAAAGATCACAATAATCTCTAAATACTATGTAGATATTATGTTGACTGAAGTCAGGATTTCTTAGAGGCTACCTGAAAAGTAAAAACAGTTTTAAGCCTTAAAAAGAGGTACCTATATACTTTCTAAAATTAAAAAAAAATTCACTGCATGCCACAGCTGGTCGGTCAGTTTTGACACTAGTGAGTGTGGAGTATTAAACCCAGCAGTGTACAACTCGGTACTTCGAGATAGAATACAATTTAAATGTTTCAGTAAAATCCTTTTAGTCTAAGAACACCGATCTATCGGCGCACCTAGACTTTGCTTAAAGCCTCACAGCACCTATCTGTCCAGCACACTTTAACGTATCATATATAAAACACAATGAAACGCCGTGAAATATGGAAAGTCCATTAGAGGAACCTTTTGTCAACAAAATAAATGAATTTGTGAAACAAAATTCGTTTGATTTTTAAAGCTAAAGTATAGGTGAGACCAAAAAGGTTAGTAAAAGTTTGTTGAGCAGAATTCAGATGAAAGTCAAATGAAAAAGATTCCATACCTGTGGATGGTCAAGTACAGCCTCATGAGCTCGGTGAACTCTGGATTGTCGTATCCCAACATCTTGGTGAAGTTGGCAGACCAATCCTTGCTGGTGTCGATGGCTCCGATTCCCTTACCATCCCTGTAAGAGTTGCGGTAGATGGTGGCAGCTACCACTGGCAGCTTGGCGATCAGGTCCATTGTGTCCTCATAGACGGTCTATAAGTTATACACATATTTCAATGGAAGATTAAAAAGGAAAAAGACGGCAGACGAAAAGGCAAATTTTCAACAAAACATTGTTGTGAAGTACCGTTTCATAATAATGGTATAATGATAAAACATACGTGGCATCAGTTTCATTTGAGGGTTCGAATAATTATTGTAATGATTATGAATGACAGAAAACTGAGACTAACAATAATAATTTAGCCCCCAACAGGGCCAAAGAAACATATCTCGTATTTGCAGTTTGAATAAATGTAGGTATGTTTGGTAGTAATAATGAGATAAATAAATGTATCATACCCAATTAAGGTTTTAGAATTTTTAGAATGAATGTCAAAGAAGAAAAAAATTGATAATACGATTACTATAATACGGGCGTGTGCCTAGTTTGGTAATCGAAAATCATGCAAACTATGTAGCAAAACTTCTTAATAACTCGGTGAAATAAAACTTTACTCAAAACTTTATGATGACCATCAAATCGACAATAGGGGTTTTTTAAATTTTATTTTTGGCTATTGGATCGGAGTGATTGTTTAATAGGAAATGTGAGAGTAATTACCTCCCAGTAGGTGGACTTGTGTACGCCCTGCGAGTATGCCTGGGCGAACTTGCTCTCGCTGTTGAGGGCAGTGATGGCGCTGGAGAACTGCGACATGGGGTGTACCTTGGCGGGCATGTTGTTCAGCAGGTTCACTACGTGCGCAGGGAGCTCGGCCCTGCAAACACACACACGTATACATTACCACCTGGATAATGGGTCTAACTCCCCTTATAAAATACCCACTTGATTATGTTGATTTTGCACAAATAATATAAGGCTTTCCCAATTAATTGTTTCCCTGTTAGTTATTATTATCATTAGTGAAAATACAACTCAATACGTACAAACATTTTTTTAAAAATATTGTTGAAGACTGATGAGAATCAGATTTGTTTATGCAACTGCTCGTTAATTAATCGTAATAAAATTGGTTCGCACTAGTTACAGGTTTGAGGAAAACAAGGTGCGCGCTCTAACAAAAATATCAACATGAGCAGTATGAGTAACACACCATTTTTCAGGTAAGGATAGGAACTTCACACTCCTCTGACCTGACATCTTCGCATAAATCTTCATTGAAAATTTTACACTCAACATAACTCTAACTCAACATTTTTTTAAATAAACCCAATTTTGAAAAATTCTGACTTTGTTCAAACCTCCGGTGTGCCAATTTTCCACCAAATACAAACCCCGTAGTGTGCCAGCCATAAAATGGAGTATTATATGACATGTGCTAACTGACAGTAATTTCGTAATTACTCACTGTTGTTTTGCACAATGATGTTTTTTGTAAATTGTACTGTCTTACTAAATAAAGTGTAAATTTATTTATCAAATGTGTACGATACAGCATAAATAGTTTCCCCAAAATAGTTATTTATATTCATAGAAATTATTCTTTTTTTCCTCATTTTATATAAAATAAAGAAATCCAAAGATGTTTTTATGGTTTTATTATATTTTCAGATTCTAAATAAGTGTCCTTCACAATGCAAATAAAATAATGATATTTTCCTCTAAATAAATATTGATATAAGACATTGAAAATGGTCTTTGTAAGTTCGACAATAGCAATGCACTTTAAGAATTAAAATAAATAAGTTTGCACGTAACAAAATACAATAACATTAAGATATATTATTTCCTTACCAGAAACATTTAAGGTTCAAAATACTATAATACTATAGAGTCGGGTGCGTCACTAGAGAATGCCACTCCGGCATCGCTGGGACACAAGTGGTTGTGATATAATTTTAACCTAACCTTATGCGTGGTATACTTCTAGGTGTGCACATACCTGTTGGCCCACTCCTTGGAGATAGCCTTTACTTGGGAGTCAGTTGGCACGTCTCCGGTGATGAGGAGCCAGAACAGACCCTCGGGAAGGGGCTCGGAACCTCCGGCGGCCTTTGGCAGCACCTTCTGGCACTCCGGGATGGACAGGCCCCTGAACCTGATTCCCTCATCGGGATCCAAAACTGATGTATCGCAAATCAGACCCTTGATGCCACGCATGCCTCCGTACATCTGGAAGATCATATAATTATATTACAAGCATGTACACCTCAATGCAAGAACATATTCAAAACTATTGATATATGGTGGGCATTAAATACCGACTGACCCTAATCTGATTTCCTGATTGACTTCAAATGTTACTATTTCAGAATTTGTCAAATTTAAAGTTAAAAAAAAAAATTGGGGTCTAAATAATGCTCTCGCACGATTCGCAGATGGACAGATCTAAGAGAAGTGATACTGAATTCATTGAAACATAATGATAATTAAGCAAAAATGGTTTGACTATATTTTTCCTATAGGTGAACATAATAAAATATATTAAAAACTTAAAAATCAAGAGGAATCCATGAAACCCAACATAACCTAAAATGATGAATTTAAAGTTGATTTTATTGCTTTTAAATTGTTCATTGAATGGGTTGAAAATCTTACCATGTCAACATTGACCTCCCCAACTTTGGTGGCTCCATGGGACTTCCTTAGGGCCTTGACTCGTTCCTGTTCCTTGGGAATCTTCTCGGCAAGAACTGCCTTAAGGTCAGTGGATTCTGCGCTCAGGTTGCGGATCAGAACTGACAGAGACGGCAAAACCTTCTGTTAAAAAGGAGAAAAAAAAATAAGATCAACATGTTTCACTGATGTCTATTCGGTCATACGCTCGCTATGAAAAAGGGCAATATAATCCAGAGGCGTGTGCAATATGAAGCAGCGTAACATTGTTGTAACATTTGTTGCACTGTTGTCATACCGATATAGAACCCACCCATGAGGGAAGGACCTAAGATAATAAAATAACTTTCAAGAAGAAAACTAACTGACCATCACGCCACACACACAACTCTGTCTTGTTAAACACTCCTTGCTTTAATCATTAAA